>OW203765.1:27313996-27517996 GCA_934045905.1 Leuctra nigra | reverse complement strand
TCTTGTGACATCCCATACTAAACTCGTAAAATTACAATTAATACTTGACTGATTGGGCTTACAATATGTAAAATTTGATATTAAGTTGGTCTTGATTACCATGCAAAATTTGAACTTAATGTGAACATTTTTATTGGCCTTCGTACTGCATCCGATTTTATGCGCTAGCTCAAAAATGCTTTCATTTTACTGTACATTGTGAATAGCTTGGCTGCTCTACAAGCCTTGCCTTGGAACAGAAGCTTAAAGAAGGCAGGGATGACAATTTAGTATACATTTTTCAAGATTATGGAATAAAATGACCTTAAAATGACAAAACTTTTGAAAATAACGACAGATTAGACTGAAAATTGGCAAAAATACCTAAAATGTTGGTACCAATGACCACGCGAAGTTATTAGTTGATCGGTCAATCTGTTCGAGTTTAAATGTCAAAAATCACATGAAAAATGGTTTTAAATTTGAACCAATAGGAGGATTTGGCTGAAACTTTTTATGATTGGGTACAATGTTGGTTGCAATGTTTTTGCTAAATTTCAAATTGATCGAAGCAACCAATCGAAAGATAATTTTTTTTAAATTTGAACCAATCACGGGAGCCCATTCAAAAACGATCCCAGGGACCGCATAGAGTACGTTAGTATGTGTACAAAATTTTGGATCAATTGCTTGAGCGGTTTGACCTGCGCTGTGACCACAAAAAAAAAAAAAAAAAAACACACAGAGAAAGTGCCATAAGAGTACCGTGGTGACGCTCGCTACGCTCGCTCAATGATATGATATGATATGATTTATTAACAACTTAGGAACACTGTATACATTCATTATTAGTAGTAATGTCTGAACAGATCAAATTTCCAGTGGCTGCTATGCTAGTCAGCTGAATAAAACAATATTATTACATAGGAATTAGTCACTAGGTAATTAAAGTTACAACTATATTTTTACTGATTCAGTAATAATTTTGTCGAATGTCTTCATGCAATAGGGAAAACCTTGAACGATGTCATTTGGCAGGTTGTTCCATTGCGAATTGCCTGGCCGAGGAGAGAATAACGTCCAGTCGTTGTCTTGAATCTGGGAAGAAACAGTTTCTTGGCGTGGTCATTCTTTCCCAGGAATGCAGCCGCAGAGATGACCTGGGCTACACTCGACCAGGCCCTTTGACCTGTCACAGTCTTGAACAGACAGCGGAGGCCAGCGCGAACTCGACGCAGCCGAAGGGGTTCCCATGATAACCTGGCTTTGGCTTTGCTAACACTAAAGATGGGCGTGTTGGTAATTTTGCACCATCTGCGGTGGTTGTTGGTCACGTGTCTCACAGCTTTGTTCTGTATACTTTCGAGTGCGGTTCTGAGATGTTCAGTATGAGGAGCCCTCCCATGCAGCGCAGCAGTATTCAACAAGTGGTCTGATCAACCACTTGTAGGCATACTCCTTTGTCTTCGGCAAGCTTCCTTTCAGGTTCCTCATTACAAAGTGCATCTTTCTTTTAGCGTTAGCTAGCAACACTGAAATATGTTTGTACCTGGATAAGTCATGCTGAAAATTGATCCCCAAAAATGTTGTGGGGGGGGGGGGGGATTGGTTATAACAAGCCGATTTTGGTTAACTTTTTATGTGTCTTATCATGTGCGCAATATTTCAGGGGAAAAAAATAAGTCTTAACTCAAATAACGACTCGTGTAGAGCAGTTTTAATAAAATTGAGGTTATTTAAAAAAAATTAACAACAATTGTATTAAAGTGTATATGTTCAAGCTGATTATTATTTTTTATAGCACAAAACAATGGAAAAAATAGAAAATATTGTAAGTACAATATTCGTGAAAATTTTTAAGTTAAAAAATAAATATCGATTTTGACAAAACTCTTAATAAAAACCAAATTGCAGCCCAAAATTTGGTAAACTTTCGTTTATGAGTTATGCAGGTGTAACGGGTTCCTTAATAATATCGTCTAAAAACATTTTTAGAAATAATTAGCTTGGGGTTGGACCCTTTTTCGGTAAAGTGACTGGAGTAAAAGAATAAAATTAAAAATAATCTTTATTAATTTTTGTTTTCAATTGTATGATCTGATGTAAGTTTACGATGGCAACACTGAATTAGAGATGGTGTTAACATAATTGTTAGTCTACCTAGTTATGAGCTCTCCAAGATTTGGATGGAAACGATTCAAGATCAGATAGGAAGGTGAAGGGAGGGAGTGACGACTGACGAGGAGATCATGAAAAGAGATTTAATTTCACACCGATAGATTTTCGTGTTGCTGTATAATTTTTATGGATATATATTTATCTTCATCTTTGTGAAGATGACAAAGATGAATGCCAGTAATCTTTGGCATTTTTGCAGGCCCAATGCAAATTACAAATTTGTCTTATTTGAATTTGTGATTTTTCGATTGTTTTATTATTATTATCTAGTGGAGCGGTCGCTCCACCCAGCCAAGTCGTACTGTACACTCACACTCACTCAACATACCGTAAATGCCTAATAAACTGAGGAGCAGACCAAACACTTTTACTGTAAGCAACAACATGGCATTTTCGGCCTACTGGATCTTAAAATTGGAAAATCTCACATTGTTGTGAAATGTCTTAATTTCGAGCTATGGCCCACCCCACCCCATATACCAAATTTGGGAACAACAGGTTTTGCCATTTGCGAGCTAGAGGGCCATGAAAACAGTGAAATTATACCCCTTCTTAAAGCTATCTGATGATGATGATGATGATGATGATGATTCAGATATCAGGAAACATTGTTGACAGGGCCACAGCCTAAACGGCTAAACCGATCGATCTGAAATTTTTACCACATGTGCACTTTTGGCGTCTAATGATACCTTGCCTCTTGTGATTTTTTGTGCCGCCATTTTTAAACCGGAAGTGACGTCATATATGAAAAACGGCTGGACCGATTAGAACGAAATTAGCGCCATTCGATTTAGATGGTCATCTATATGAAGTATGTTACTTTAAAATATAATTTTCTTATATTCTAAACCGGAAGTGGCGTCATACATTTGCAATATTTAGCTTATTTCATCAAATTATACTTTAAATACATATATCATTATCTTACATTGTAACAAAGACAATACAAAATTATAATTTCAATACACAGTGTTCTCGGCCGCCATTCCTGAAACCGGAAGTGACGTCATACATCGAAAACGCCTGTACCGATTGCCACTGAACTAGCTCCTGTATATTCATTTTGCAATCTATTTGAAAAATCAATTGGGATAAATGAATATAAAAAATAACGGTACCGGAAATGGCGGCAGGAACCACTAAATGAAACCGGAAGTGACGTCATATATTGAAAACGGCATGAGCGATTTGACGGAAATTAGCGCTATTGAATTCAGAAGGTCATTCATGAAGTATCAACTAGATAAAACTTAATTGTTTTCTTATTACCTATACTGGAAATGACGTCATAAAAATGCTAAATGACGTCATTAATATTCTAAAGGACACTAAATTCACCACTTTATACTTTTAAATAGATATTTAGTAAACATACATTGTAAATAATTATAAATTCAAGGTTGCAGTGCTCTCGGCCGCCATTTTCTAAAACCGGAAGTGACGTCATATAACGAAAACGGCTGTACCGATTGCAACTAAATTTTGGAATTGTGTAGGACTTATAATTATGAATTCAATACGACATTAATTTCGGCCGCCATTGTTAAAACCGGAAGTGACGTCATATATCGAAAACGGATGTACCGATTGCAACCAAATTTTAGAATTATGTCGGACTAATATAATTATGAAATAAAGACGACATTATTTTCGGCCGCCATTGTCAAAACCGGAAGTGACGTCATATATCGAAAACGGCTGTACCAATTACAACCAAATTTTGGAAATGTGTAGGACTAATAATTATGAATTAAAGACGACATTATTTTCGGCCGCCATTGTTAAAACCGAAGTGACGTCATTATCGAAAGCGGCTGTACCGATTGCAACCAAATTTTGGAAATAGTATGACTTATAATTATGAATTCAAGACGACATTAATTTCGGCCGCCATTTCAAAACCGGAAGGGACGTTATAATATATCGAAAACGGCTGGACCGATTGTAATTTCTTAGTACCTATCCTAATCGGTTGAGGCGTATTTTTTTAAAGAAATTAGTCCTTGCTCGGACATGTGCTACAAGCTGTATGAATAAACTAACAAAAGAAGTGATATCCCAGAAAAAAACACTACGTGTAAAAAAGGCAGCCAAGTCTCTTTACTTAAAAAAAAATCAACACCGAAAAGGAGTGATATCAAAAAAGGAGCCAAGTCAATGACATTTCCAAATATTTAATCGTATCTTTGAAATAGAAGTATAAACACCGAGAAATACTTTACAAAAGGACTTGGCGCATCGTTTTTTTAAAGACATTTTTCTATTCATAAGCATATGCCATTTATATACAACCGTAATTTAGAATTTTTAGAATAATAGGGACACAACTTTCAATTACATATTATACCTACATACCTACTGTAAAATATTTTCTATTTGAATATGTACGCGATGAAACTTGTTGCCTATATTTGTAATAAATATACAATAGTTATCTTCATATTATTGTTTCGTGGTCAACATAATTAAGTCTCACGCGTTACACCTTCTCACAATGAAATACATTTCTATTAATCCACATTTTATAACAATACATTTCACAAAGTACACAGTGAAGTCACATTGAATAACTATTAAAACCATAATAATATACTTCCATAATATAATAGTGTTCTATAAATAGTTAGTAATTATTTGACAACTTTTCATGATTTCCCTCAGTCATGATCAAATTATGAAAAGATATCCTTCTAATATCACCATATTAACAGTGCTATAAGAATATATATGAGCCCACTTCCTTGTTATTTAATTCTACCCCCCCCCCCCTATTATTACTTCTATTACAGCATGACATCTCTCTTCTATCGCCATTACAAAATTATAAAATAGCCATTACCAAAAGTAGCTTGATTCATAGATCCTGGCTCAAATAAAAAGAGGAATATGTACCTACTTGTTAATAATCTTTCCACTTTTAGGATAGAATGATGTCTTTAAAAAAACGATGCGCCAAGTCCTTTTGTAAAGTATTTCTCGGTGTTTATACTTCTATTTCAAAGATACGATTAAATATTTGGAAATGTCATTGACTTGGCTCCTTTTTTGATATCACTCCTTTTCGGTGTTGATTTTTTTTTTAAGTAAAGAGACTTGGCTGCCTTTTTTACACGGAGTGTTTTTTTCTGGGTTTCAATCTACTCCTAAGGAAGATCACTGAATAGTGGTGGTCAACTCAAGATTTCTAATAAAATTAGTTTTGTATTGTATTATTTTTAATACTAGAGGGTCCCGTCATGTAAAACATGACCAATGTGCACCAGTGGGGTATGCGTAAAGAAGCATGAGTTGAGATATTTGGCAGCAGAGTGTGCGTCGTTAATAACTTTAGTTATAGATAACGTCGTTAGCATGACTCAACTGCCCAACAGAATACGAAAATGAATAACGAAGGAAAGCAATTTAATCATAACTAAGTATTATGGAAAAGCTATTTCAAATAAATTTTCAAATGCTCACCCCAGTTTGTAAAAAAAAAAAAAAAAACGCCAGCCATTTTGCATTGTGACGATGCATGATACATAGAGGTATGCTATCCCAGAAAGAAGGATAACTTAGTGTGTGGGGGTTGGGTTTCATTATATCTGTCTCTCTGAGGTAGAAGGGTAGACGTCCATTTTCTCAATTTTGCGTTGCACCCTTTTCCAGTAAATTTTATTTTACAAAGGAACCATTCAATCAATACTTTTCTGCTACACACTACATAACTATCATCTTCATCTTGATCTAATACATTGGCACATGGATCAGTGAAATGCAACTTTGATTTGCGGTAACTATACATCATGCTCTGCTGGACAAATGATTGCAAAATATTACCTACCTATACCAAAATCATTCTATGTATACAATTGAATAGGAACCATATTGTTTCAATCAATACTTTTCTGTTCTACACACTACATACTATCGTCTTAATCTTGATCTAATTCATTAATGCAACTTTGATTAATGCTAACTAGACATATACACACTAAACTAGACACTATAGACATTATAATGCTCGAAAAATGTTGCACTGAATATTATTGAGCGAGCGTAGCGAGCGTCACCACGGTACTCTTATGGCACTGTCTCTGTGTGTTTGTTTGTATGTTTTTTTTTGTTTTTTTTGTGGTCACAGCCCAGGTTAAACCGCTCAAGCAATCGATCTGAAATTTTGTACACATACTAACATACTCTATGCGGTCCCTGGGATCGTTTTTGAACGGGCTCCCGTGATTGGTTCAAATTAAAAAAAAAATTATCTTTCGATTGGTTGCTTCGATCAATTTGAAATTTAGCAAAAACATTGCAACAAACATTGTACCCAATCATAAAAAGTTTTAGCCAAATCCTCCTATTGGTTTAAATTTAAAACCATTTTTCATGTGATTTTTGACATTTAAACTAGAACAGAATGACCGATCAACTTAAAACTTCGCGTGGTCATTGGTACCAACATTTTAGGTATTTTTGCCAATTTTCAGTCTAATCTGTCGTTATTTTCCAAAGTTTTGTCATTTTAAGGTCATTTTATTCCATAATCTTGAAAAATGTATACTAAATTGTCATCCCTGCCTTCTTTAAGCTTCTGTTCCAAGGCAAGGCCTGTAGAGCAGCCAAGCTATCCACAATGTACAGTTAAATGAAAGCATTTTTAAGCTAGCGCATAAAATCGGATGCAGTACGAAGGCCAAATCCTCTAATTGGTTTAGTTTAAATAATGTCTTCTGATTGGTCGATAATAAAAATGTTCACATTAAAAGACCAACTTAATATTAAATTTTACATATTGTAAGCCCAATCAGTATGAGCCAAGATTATATGGTTTTAAAATTGCCTAAATTTCGTTTTAAATATTGGCAATTTCGTGTTTTGATGGTTTTAAGATATAATTTCTCTTAGTTTTAACACAGATAAAATAAAATCACAAAATAGAAATTTTACAAAATGTTGGATTTTAAAGCAAAATTTCGTGATTAAAAGTGATAAAACCATATAATCTTGGCTCTACCAATCAGTCAAGTATTAATTGTTATTTTACGAGTTTAGTATGGGATGTCACAAGAGATTTCTGGAGAAGGTATGTAGGTAAGACTTCAGGACACAATGGATCAGTTATTCATCCAGAGTATTATGGAGATTGAAAAATTGCAGAGAAAATCGTCTTGTGCCGTGTCGTGCATCGTTACTATGGGTATGTTGCATGTTCTGTGCTCGCTCATCAACGCGTTACACTGAGCGTTTTCCTAGTTATGTACAATTGACCAATGTAGATCTGACCAAACTACGACGTCATAAAACAAAAGTCAATGTTTGGTCACAACCAAAGAGCTTGTATACACAACAAATTGAACACATGATATTATTAGAATAATGTTGAATTCGTACAGAATTTAACAGTTTTACAATCAACAAATTGCCGTTAATAATAGTATTGCTTTAAGCTATCTACTTGAATATTGTTCAGTCTTAATTAACTTCTCATTAGAGAGGAAGGGCCTTTTTAAGTTGATGAAACTATCCAGTGACAGACGCCATTAAAAAGTAAAACGCTTTGGCAACATACCTGGCAAAATATAATTTGTTTCGTTGTAGCATCTGTAATAATTGTCCAGCAAATCATCAAACATGATTTATATGATTTAAATATATTGATTGTACTATTTCAAGTGATAATTAATTAAACTAGATTAAACACGTGTGAGCTATTTCTTTGATCTTTCTAAATTTCATTTGTTTGAATGAAAAATTGTTTTTTCTAACAACCCTGGAGCAAGATTCATGGACATCATTACTACATTCATACTAGTAGAGACGGTTGTCTCACGAAGCAATCAAGAAAGGAAGGATTCCTAATATTCCTCTCTCTGATTGGTTGGAGTAGCGCATGCGCACTATGATATTCTGGGACTTAGAAGAAATTGCAAGGTGTAAGTAGGTGTAAGATTTGAGGTTATGACTTCTTTTGTGACTTTTTGTGTGTTTTTATGACGTTCGTGGTCATGGAATAGTGCTAGGTAGTAGGTATTGTGATAAGTAAAGTAATACTATAGGTATCTTTAGTCATGGAATCGTGCTATTTATGTGATAAGTCACTGTCAAATTCTTACAATCTCTACAAACATTTGCGCAATGTGCACAACATAGTGCCTCAACTCAAACAAGGATCTCCTGGTACTTTGAAGTCCTTTTCATGCCACTTGTGCGAGTCAAGTTTTCAGAAAAAGTTTAACCTAAATAAACATCTACGCAAGAAGCATTCCACTTGCCCGAAGACGTCTCCTCGCAAACTTGCTTCTACCGGGAAGGTGATGAGCAAAATAAAATGTTCTGAATGTTGCTTTGTTCTTGCCGACACCAAACATTTGCGGAACCATTTGAGCGATGTTCACGATATCAACTCGGAAAAGGAAGAATTGAAATTTAACTCACTGAAAGGTAAGTGGCTCTTGTAGGACTCACTAATAGAAATGTCATCAATTCATATTTTATGCTGATTGAAAATTAAAGTTAGCAAACACACTTCAATATCGTAACATTTTGGTTATGTTTTGATTGTTACAGAATTTCAATTATGGAAGGCAACGACCGAAAGAGAAACACGCACACAGTTCGTTTTGATGACAGGAGTGAAAGTACTTGGAAATCGGAAGAAATACTATTACAACTGTCATCGGTCAGGCAGTTTTTCTACAAAAGCAACTGGGAAAAAAAGGATGAAAAGTCAAGGTTCGAATAAAATTGAAAGGACATGTCCTTCTTCTATGGTTGTTACTGAGTCTGAATGTGACGTCGAAGTGATTTACTGGAAAACTCACTGCAACCACTCCAGAAGCTTCAGCCGCCTGTCACTCACATATGAGGAACGAACACAACTAGCAGGTAAATTGCACTTTCACTAGTAACAAAATATGAATATAGTCGTTAAATGTAACTACTATTGTGTTCTGATAGTCAGATTTTATTAAAAAAAATGTAGTAGGTATTTAGTTATCCAACCAATAAAACAAAATTTCTATCCACAGGAAAAATAGCCGATGGAGTGACATTGGAAAGAATTATGGATGACATCCGCGATGAAGCTGTGGACCAGATTACTACGAAGAGTTTTGTCACCAAGAACCATCTGCGAAACATCAGGAGAGACTTTAATCTCCACGTAGGCCGACAACACGCCGATGATGCAACGAGTGTTCACTTGTGGGTTGAGAGTATGAACAAGCTTGGCGTCGAAGAGAACCCTGTTGCTCTGTACAAGCCTCAGGGAGTGGAGGACCCCTCTGGGGTGTTAGAGAAGAAAGATTTCTTTTTGGTAATATTGACGTCATTTCAAAGAAAAATGTTAGAACAGTTTGGCAAAAAGAAAATATGTGTAGATAGTACTCATGGTACAAACCAGTACGACTTTGAGTTGACGACACTTCTGACCGTGGACGAGTATGGATCTGGCTGTCCTGGGGCTTTTTGCCTAAGTAATAGGAAGGATACGCTCTCATGGAACTTATTTTTTAAAACCGTCCGTGATAGAGTAGGAAATATTGAAACCGATGTATTCATGTCAGACGATGACCCTTCGTTCTACAATGCCTGGGAAATTGTGATGGGTCCATCAAAGCAAAGGCTTTTGTGCACTTGGCACGTCGATAAAAATTGGCGAAAAAGTATCAGAGAGAAAATTACGGGTAGTAATGAAATGAAAGCTCTTATCTACAAGGCCGTACGTGTACTTTTGCAAGAAACTAATCCTAATCAGTTTGCAATCTCTCAAGAACAGTTAATTCAAGAACTAACTGATGATGAATCGACCAAGGAGTTTGGTGAATACTTCCGAAAACACTATTCTACTCGATCAGAAATGTGGGCGTACTGCTTTCGTATAGGTTCTGGGATTAATACAAACATGTATTTAGAGGCACTCCATAAAGTATTTAAACATTTTTACCTTCAAGGTAAGAAGAATAAGCGAATGGATACATGTATAACGGCTTTGATTAAGTTCAGCCGTGATAAGATTTTTGAGCGTCTGATAAAGGTTACAAAAAATAAGCCTTCGCAGCGTGTCAGCAGTATACATTTGAGTCATCGGCGTAGTGATCAAATAACTGATTCAATGATACAGTCATTTGAGGGACCGGTGTGGGAGGTTACATCGAGTAGTAACTCTGATATTCAGTACACCGTACTGAAGAACTCTGAACCATCATGTGTAAACAACTGTCAATTTCTTTGTCCCACCTGTAACATCTGTGTCCACATGTACAGTTGTAACTGCATTGATAATCTTATCAAATTCAATATTTGCAAGCATATTCATGCATGTGTACGCAGGTCATCAGATCCACTAGAAAACGATGTTCTCTTGATGGATAAACTAGATGCTGATGTTGAAGATTCAACCACTGCTGATCTGCTCTCCGCTGTACAAGCGCACAATGCGATACTTCATCAAACTGCAGACACGAAGAAATTGATGATGGAAAAGTTAAATCTTCTGATGGGACAAGTCTCCTCCTTGGAGTTTACGGAAGAAGATTCGAATGTAGTCATTAAAAGACTTGACCAGTTAATTGACATTACTAAAGACATCAAACGCAGAAGTTCATTGGACGATGTCGACTTAGATGATGGTGGAAATAAGGAGCCTGCAAATAAAAATGTGGAGCCCCAAACTCGCTTTTATTCTACGAAGAGGAAGCGTTCTGTGAAAGACAGTAGTGTTACATTTTGCAAACCTTCTTCAAAGCAGCACATCAACATTATTCAAGGACTTAATGACAAGAATCATGAAGTGTTAAATATTCATTCAAGTTTTGATCATCTCTACTAACAATATCTACGTGATGGTAAATTAGTTGATGATGATAATGTGATGGTAAATTTGTATAAAAACCATGATTGAATCTCATTATTAGTTTTGGAAAACGGTCTTGTATTTAATTTTCATTTTGAGGTGCTATAATATCATCTTGTAATTAGGTAGACTATACGTAACTTATTAACTGATGTAATTCTTCTATGGACATGGCCATTTAAATCAGAAGACATTTGAGATAATTTTCTTGTATTTAATTTTAATTTTGATGTGCTATAATATCATCTTGTAGTATTTACTATTTAGGTATACCTATGTAACTTAAACTGATGTAATTTTTCTATGGACATGGCAATTTAAATCAGAAGACATTTGAGATAATTTTCTTGTATTTAATTTTAATTTTGATGTGCTATAATATCATCTTGTAATATTTACTATTTAGGTATACCTATGTAACTTAAACTGATGTAATTTTTCTATGGACATGGCAATTTAAATCAGAAGACATTTGAGATAATTTTCTTGAATTTAATTTTAATTTTGATGTACTATAATATCATCTTGTAATTAGGTATATAATCGTAAATTTTTATTTGGACATGGCCATTTAAGTCGGAAGATACTTCATGATTCTTGTGAACAAAGTGAAGTTGAATTGACCGTTATTGTGTGTTATAATCTTGAATTTAATTTTAATTTTGAGGTGCTATTATATGACCACTAATAAATGTTGTCTTAAACTTACCAATTTCATATTTTTCCCACATGTAAAAATTTATATTTAAAGGCTAACGTAGTAAGGGCCGGTATAACCAAAGTTAATCTGAGCCGGATTAACTAAATATTGGACTAAATTGGACTAAGCCAATCAGATACCTCAAAATGAGTGAAACAGTTGAATTTAATCCAGCACAATTTAACTTTGGTTATTACGAGCCTAATTGTTATTAAAAAGCATTTGAAAAATCGCGCCAAATCATTCTGAGCATGCGCTACTTCAACCAATCAGAGAGAGGAATATTTGGAATCCTTCCTGTCTCGATTGCTTCGTTCCAGAAGCTTCAGCCGCCTGTCACTCACATATGAGGAACGAACACAACTAGCAGGTAAATTGCACTTTCACTAGTAACAAAATATGAATATAGTCGTTAAATGTAACTACTATTGTGTTCTGATAGTCAGATTTTATTAAAAAAAATGTAGTAGGTATTTAGTTATCCAACCAATAAAACAAAATTTCTATCCACAGGAAAAATAGCCGATGGAGTGACATTGGAAAGAATTATGGATGACATCCGCGATGAAGCTGTGGACCAGATTACTACGAAGAGTTTTGTCACCAAGAACCATCTGCGAAACATCAGGAGAGACTTTAATCTCCACGTAGGCCGACAACACGCCGATGATGCAACGAGTGTTCACTTGTGGGTTGAGAGTATGAACAAGCTTGGCGTCGAAGAGAACCCTGTTGCTCTGTACAAGCCTCAGGGAGTGGAGGACCCCTCTGGGGTGTTAGAGAAGAAAGATTTCTTTTTGGTAATATTGACGTCATTTCAAAGAAAAATGTTAGAACAGTTTGGCAAAAAGAAAATATGTGTAGATAGTACTCATGGTACAAACCAGTACGACTTTGAGTTGACGACACTTCTGACCGTGGACGAGTATGGATCTGGCTGTCCTGGGGCTTTTTGCCTAAGTAATAGGAAGGATACGCTCTCATGGAACTTATTTTTTAAAACCGTCCGTGATAGAGTAGGAAATATTGAAACCGATGTATTCATGTCAGACGATGACCCTTCGTTCTACAATGCCTGGGAAATTGTGATGGGTCCATCAAAGCAAAGGCTTTTGTGCACTTGGCACGTCGATAAAAATTGGCGAAAAAGTATCAGAGAGAAAATTACGGGTAGTAATGAAATGAAAGCTCTTATCTACAAGGCCGTACGTGTACTTTTGCAAGAAACTAATCCTAATCAGTTTGCAATCTCTCAAGAACAGTTAATTCAAGAACTAACTGATGATGAATCGACCAAGGAGTTTGGTGAATACTTCCGAAAACACTATTCTACTCGATCAGAAATGTGGGCGTACTGCTTTCGTATAGGTTCTGGGATTAATACAAACATGTATTTAGAGGCACTCCATAAAGTATTTAAACATTTTTACCTTCAAGGTAAGAAGAATAAGCGAATGGATACATGTATAACGGCTTTGATTAAGTTCAGCCGTGATAAGATTTTTGAGCGTCTGATAAAGGTTACAAAAAATAAGCCTTCGCAGCGTGTCAGCAGTATACATTTGAGTCATCGGCGTAGTGATCAAATAACTGATTCAATGATACAGTCATTTGAGGGACCGGTGTGGGAGGTTACATCGAGTAGTAACTCTGATATTCAGTACACCGTACTGAAGAACTCTGAACCATCATGTGTAAACAACTGTCAATTTCTTTGTCCCACCTGTAACATCTGTGTCCACATGTACAGTTGTAACTGCATTGATAATCTTATCAAATTCAATATTTGCAAGCATATTCATGCATGTGTACGCAGGTCATCAGATCCACTAGAAAACGATGTTCTCTTGATGGATAAACTAGATGCTGATGTTGAAGATTCAACCACTGCTGATCTGCTCTCCGCTGTACAAGCGCACAATGCGATACTTCATCAAACTGCAGACACGAAGAAATTGATGATGGAAAAGTTAAATCTTCTGATGGGACAAGTCTCCTCCTTGGAGTTTACGGAAGAAGATTCGAATGTAGTCATTAAAAGACTTGACCAGTTAATTGACATTACTAAAGACATCAAACGCAGAAGTTCATTGGACGATGTCGACTTAGATGATGGTGGAAATAAGGAGCCTGCAAATAAAAATGTGGAGCCCCAAACTCGCTTTTATTCTACGAAGAGGAAGCGTTCTGTGAAAGACAGTAGTGTTACATTTTGCAAACCTTCTTCAAAGCAGCACATCAACATTATTCAAGGACTTAATGACAAGAATCATGAAGTGTTAAATATTCATTCAAGTTTTGATCATCTCTACTAACAATATCTACGTGATGGTAAATTAGTTGATGATGATAATGTGATGGTAAATTTGTATAAAAACCATGATTGAATCTCATTATTAGTTTTGGAAAACGGTCTTGTATTTAATTTTCATTTTGAGGTGCTATAATATCATCTTGTAATTAGGTAGACTATACGTAACTTATTAACTGATGTAATTCTTCTATGGACATGGCCATTTAAATCAGAAGACATTTGAGATAATTTTCTTGTATTTAATTTTAATTTTGATGTGCTATAATATCATCTTGTAGTATTTACTATTTAGGTATACCTATGTAACTTAAACTGATGTAATTTTTCTATGGACATGGCAATTTAAATCAGAAGACATTTGAGATAATTTTCTTGTATTTAATTTTAATTTTGATGTGCTATAATATCATCTTGTAATATTTACTATTTAGGTATACCTATGTAACTTAAACTGATGTAATTTTTCTATGGACATGGCAATTTAAATCAGAAGACATTTGAGATAATTTTCTTGAATTTAATTTTAATTTTGATGTACTATAATATCATCTTGTAATTAGGTATATAATCGTAAATTTTTATTTGGACATGGCCATTTAAGTCGGAAGATACTTCATGATTCTTGTGAACAAAGTGAAGTTGAATTGACCGTTATTGTGTGTTATAATCTTGAATTTAATTTTAATTTTGAGGTGCTATTATATGACCACTAATAAATGTTGTCTTAAACTTACCAATTTCATATTTTTCCCACATGTAAAAATTTATATTTAAAGGCTAACGTAGTAAGGGCCGGTATAACCAAAGTTAATCTGAGCCGGATTAACTAAATATTGGACTAAATTGGACTAAGCCAATCAGATACCTCAAAATGAGTGAAACAGTTGAATTTAATCCAGCACAATTTAACTTTGGTTATTACGAGCCTAATTGTTATTAAAAAGCATTTGAAAAATCGCGCCAAATCATTCTGAGCATGCGCTACTTCAACCAATCAGAGAGAGGAATATTTGGAATCCTTCCTGTCTCGATTGCTTCGTAAATTATTTTCATTGAACTGTTCTGAATTCACGTCCATAGCCCTATTTTGATAACAATTACACTGGAAAAAAGATATTGATAAAAATCGATTAAAAAACTCGTCAAGGCCACGCTCACTACCAAGCCCTCTTAACGTGGCTCAACCGATCGAACATTCCAAAATATTTATTTTTTGAAATTACCATCACGAATTACTTTTTCCAACATTTCAACTATATTTAAGTATAAACAAACCATAAAATGTAATTTAACTTGCAACTCCTGTCTTACAGCGAGGTTTCAAATTATTGCCTTCCGAGAATGAACAAAACTTTAACACAGGAGGTATAGGAAAATTATTGCGTTTTTCGTTTATAACTTCTAAAAAAGCACACGTTGGTATTGTTTTGAATTTTTTTCTTAATAGAATATCCATATATCTACCAGAAAAAAAGTTTTTTGATCAAAGTTGGGACTACATAAAAATTAGATCTTCATTATTAGCCTAAATGTGACACGATTTTACTTGGCTGCCATAAGATAACATGGGGAAGAAAACTCAATTTATCTCAGAAACTAGACACGAGAAGTGTTTAATTTTTTCAATGATTGTGTATGGCATGATTATAAATAAGTAGACAAAACATTATGAAAATCTGAGACTATGCCCGATTGGATGAGCCACCTTAATCAATTTTTAAGATCCAGAAAGCCGAAAATGCATATTAGTTTTGTTGTTTAGGTAGGTATACCATAAAACTGTGATAGATCCCCCCAGGGTACGAATTGATGGGGGGGATGGGGAGGATTTCCCCCCTCTGGTTTTCTCATCCCCGGCTCTGTTTCCCAACAAAACATCCCAAAGGGGGATATATTTTCCCCCCTCTGTAAAATGTTGACTTTTAATCTATACGAAACAATAGATTACCCACTTTTTTCTGAAATAAATCTAAAATTATACAAATAAATTTTCACACAAAACAACTGTCAAATTGCCTTTATTAAGAAATAAGCTGTATTTGATAAGATTTATTTATTCCAAGATTTATTTTGCTTGCCCACCACTTCTGATTTCCCTTCTAAATTAAAGGCAAATCCTCTTTTATAATGCCATATGTCATGATGTTTTTCATCACGACAAATGGCAAAAAATAGTATGCAAACGCTTAGAAATGCACCAAATCCAATCTTGAAATTAAAAAATCTCCCCCCAGGCCCCCATGGTGTTCGTGGGCAATCGTATTTTACGCTTTGCTATATTTCCCAATATAATCGGAATTTTAATTTTTCCTATCCCCCCCTCTGAAAATTGAACAATTCGCACCCTAGATCCCCCACTCCAGCAATTTCATATTACAGTTATAAGCACTCTCACATATGTTGCGTGCGAGTGATGTGCTCCATACAACTGGGCTAAAAGGATACCAATAGACATTACATTTTCTATTGGTTTTTTTTATTACTACCTAGTACCTGGAGAGATGTCCTGGGTGGCGACAAGATGTCTGCCACGTACTTCTCGTTGTATTTGATCTCGATGCAAGCCGAGGCGCCTGGAATCATCGGGTTCTACTGACCTGGTGGGATGTCCTGGGTGGCGACAAGATGTCTGCCGTACTGCTCGTTGTATTTGATCTCGATGCAAGCCGAGGCGCCTGGAATCTTCGGGTTGTTTCCGAGGTACTTCTCAGGCGGTGGACCAACTCTCAGGCTCGGCTTGTAGACCTGCTCGGGAGGCTTGAGAGCGGCCAGCTCCTGCTCCATGCTCCGCTTCTTATCCTCTTCCAAGCAGCACGCTTTAGCCTCCTGTAGAATTGATCAATTGCATTTGAAATTTACGAAATAAGCTTTCATGGTCGGTCAATTGTATGAAGACAGACCAATGTTTTGCCACCTCAAGATTAATTAAAACTTTTCCGTTGCTAACTCAAAACGAAATCTTTATGAGCCAACCAATGACAGGCTATGTATGTCTAGACGAGTAAGCGCTACCCCGCAGTACGGCACGAGTGAAGCTGACATACTGAGGACGACGGGGCAGGTTCGGGGAGTAGTAAATGACGTGTGGCAAGCAAGACAGCCTTGCCGAGCATAGCAATACTTAAGGTCACATGACTTGACTCTTGAGTATTGAGTTCTTGTTGGCGTCACTCGCAGAGTCCATTAATTAGTTTAGTCTACTAAAATGTGACGTTGTTGGGAGCCAACCAACCATCTTACCTCTAAGTTCCACTTAGCTGCCTCCATGTTGCCCATAGCTAGACGACACTCGGCCCTTCTCTTGATCACCTTGTATCTCAGCCGACTCGGATAGTTAGCCTTGAGCGCTTGCTCAATGTCGCTCAGACAATCCTCGTAAATTCCCAGCGTTAAGTGCACCGCGGATCTGTAGGATTAACCAAAAACAAGTAGACCGAGCCAATCAAGTTCTTTCTCCACATCTTCCGTCGTCTTCTCCAGATATCCCCTTTTTTACGCAATGAGCTGAGCATTGATTTTTTTTAGTTTTTTAAATATATTTTTTAAATTTTTTAACAACGGTTTTTTGCATGGACAATTCGGACTCAACTCTCATAGAGTTATCTTTAACATCACCGTCCACATTTGGAATGTGGTTACTCCTACTTTCATGGCAAAAGTCAGCCACAATGTTTGTTTTTACTTTGGCAGAGGTAATTATTAATTTGGCATTCATGATTTCACTGATATCAAGTGGCCAAAGAAAGAGTTTAATAAAATTTGATTGCCTTTCTCAGGTAACTTGGCAGTCTTTTTAAATTTTTTTCCACCTTAAACCCACCTGTTAGCGAATGCAAGAGCTAGTCCGGTAGTGTTCCCATCACACGGTGCAGTCGCAATGCTTCTCGAGTACTTGCGCAATGCTTCAGGTAAATCTTGACGCTTGTACGCAGCGTTGCCCTGCTCGCGTAGACGTGTAGACTCTTCCATGCTCTTGCCAAGCACAGGTTTGGTATCAAGCTTGAGTAAACTCAAATATCTTGCTACTGCATCAGCATCCTTCTCTTCATCTTCTTGTATGTGCATTCGATGCATTGTGTCAGCTGTGACTTCATCTCTATAGGCCATTTATGAGTTCTGCTAGAACAGAATCCATCAGATGTTGAAATATTTTATCCTGGTACAGTAAACCCGCTGCATGTGTAGTACAAACCATAGTACAAACTTAAGGTATGTACCGACGTTTACAGCTCGACAACAGGCGCGCTAGAGCGCGCTGACCCTTTGACGCTGGCTGGTGCTTCAAAGTGCCGAAGCGCTGACCATGAAAGATAAACCATGTCCATCTTTCAAGGTCGGCACATCAACGCGTCGATCTGTAAACGAACCTTTAGAGTAAGGTGCGCATAACTGCAAATGTGCTGCACATTTTAAGCAAACTTTTTGCACCGACAATTTTTTGAAAGACTAGGTAGGTAACCTACCTATACATTTTTATTTTCAGAATTTTAATACTTTTTAATATTACCTAATCAGATTATTGAATATGAAAATAAGAAATAATAATTGAAACTTAATGATTAGTAGACCTGTGTAATCCATACAAAAACAAAACTTGAAAAAGGAATACATCTTTGCTATAAGAATGAATCTCCAATAAAAAGATTGAGATATAAAATTATAAATGTTGTTATCCATTCCGCACTATTCTGATTCTAAATAGGCGCACATTTCACACTGCTTAGAGTAGATGAGGAGGGGAAAGTTAAGGGGAAAGTTTCAAAAGTTCATAATACGAGCTGTGAACTTAGTTTACTTGTCCCATAGTTACTTTTGTATGGAGTGGCATTATTCAACTAATTGGGCACGTAAGGTGGCGCGATCACTCAAGGCATAATCCAGATCTTCATCATTTTTTGTGTACTTATTGATAAAGATGCCATACAGAATCCCTGAGAAAATTAAACACTTCTCGTGTCTAGTTTCTGAGATCATTTGAGTTTTCTCCCCCATGTTATCTTATGGCAGCCAAGTAAAATCGTGTAATTTTTAAGCTTAAAAATGAAGTTATAATTTTTTGGTACCATTAGATTTTAACAAAAACTTTTTTCTGGTAGATATATCTACCAGAAAAAAGTTGTTGTTAAAATCTGATAGTATGTCCGTATATATATATACAGACATACTATCAGGGAAAAAAATAAAATACCAAAGTGTACTATTTTAAAAGTTATTAACCAAATTCGAAATGATTTTCTTATACCTCCCATGTTAAAGTTGCGTTGCAAGGGATTCGGCATCCAAGGAAACGTTCACCCCCCCCCCCCCCCCCCCCCCCCCTAAACCAAAGTAAACCCCTCGAGAATCGCCATGGACAACTCCTAGCATAAAAAATCGAAAACATGTCTCCTCAGTCCTCCCTTCCTCCCACTGTCTACCCAAATATAAACAAAAATTATAATAATTTACTTTGACGATAATAATAAAAAAACGCCGATAGAATTTATATTTCGTCACACTTCAGATTGTAAGAAGTGATCGGTAAGGAGTGATTTGTTTACTATTGATAAATTAAATCCTATACCTACCTACACCTACAATTAATGATGTTAGATTCCCGGTATTTTTTTTATTTTTTTATTTTTTATGTATTTATTTATTTTTATTCCCCCCCCCCCCCCCCCCCCAAAGTGGGAATTTTGCGGGATTTTCGGATTTTACTAGAAAAAAATTATATATACACTATGCAATTGTACAATTGCATTGAAATATAGAATTTTGATAAAACTCCCTTAAAATAGCTTCAGACACCTAATTAGTTTGGCATTTGATGAAGATGCACCCCCATAACTTAAAACCATCGAGTTAGAATTTTTGTAAGCCCCAAGGTCCCCCCGATGTATGCCTAGTGCCAGCCAGTGTTTAATTTGCAAAATAATAAGTCGCTCGACGCTCGGCGATTGTCACAGGAAATATATTTGCTTGCGAAATTAATGAGGGGTGGGGGGAGGTCTAGGACGCACAGAACCCCGGGAAAATTTTAAATTTCAGGAACAAATTTAGTGTCATACTATGCGGTTTGTAGTTTGTACCCATTTTTAAGACAATTTTTACTTCCATGAAAAATAAGTGGTTGGACGTCGTCCATCCTGAAAATAGAGTCAGAGGACGTGTCTGCCCCCAAAGTAACCACTGTATGCCCCTCTCTCCCTTGCAGTTGCACTAGACAACAAAATAGCAACCATCTCATTTTGAATATTACACCTAGTTTTCAACATTTCTTTACAACATTCAAATACATACATTCCCAATTTTGGGGAATTTATATATACAATTCACCCCAATTTTATAATAGGTATTCAAATTTTTTTTAATATTACGTTTGTCTTAACATTTCAGGATCCCAAAAGCTGCCATTCCTAGCGTACACTGGGCCAACACATGCCCAATGTACGCCGGACCTAATATGGGAAAAATTCGATATGAATTATATTTTAATAATTCTACAAGTAACAAAATTAAGAGCCGCGCGCCAACCCCCTTCTAGAGTGTCTCCATGTCACAGCTGAACAAAATCTCATTGGTGCACAGATGATTTCAGTATACATAATACATAATCAATATATTCCTTGATAAAATTTCCTTAATTTATGTGATACAATATCTGTCTTTCGTTTTAATATCTATCTTACTCAACTATGTTTAAAATACGATTTATCTAATGAAAAATTTCCTGTGAACCAGTGAGATAAACAAGATTGGGTCTGTCTGTTACCCTGTTACCAAGCAACCAGGGGCTGGATTAGTGATGCCCAGCGGGAATATTCCCGTGGGAATATTCCCCGTTCCCGGGAATATTCCCGAGCAAATTTGGGGAATATTCCCCAAATCGGGAATTTACTTTTTCATTAGAAATTAAAATGTATAATGTTATTATTTTGTGGTATGTCATTACCTCTTAGTAATCTCTATTTTGTCATTAATTTTCTTGTTATCTTATGACAGGGGTCGGTAACCTTTTTTGGTGACGGGGCCAATTTCCGAAAAATTTATAAATGAGATAATAATGCGAGCCGCAGCAGGCAATCAAATATAATACACCAAAAATAATCAATTGAATTACTAGTTTATTCTGCTATTTTGACAAAGCCCCCCCCCCCCCTCCCTCTTGATGTTGCCCCGCAGGGCGTTTTTTCGAATTTTCAAATATTTCGATTCCAGATCTTTATTTAAATTATAAAGAGCCATTCAAAACCCACCAAGGAGCCGCAAGTTGCCAACCCCTGTCTTATGACATCTCAAAACATAAACATGATTTAATAATGTTTTCTCTTAATGTTTACTCATCCCTGTAGTAAATTCCCAATAAATTCCCGATTTGGGGAATATTCCCGAAAAAATAAATTCCCGGGAATATTACATCACTAGGCTGGATTCACAAAAGGCTGGTGTAGTCGGGGGTATACGCGGGTATACGCCGTATACGGTACCTACCTAAAAAAAGTATTTTCACTGGAAAGTATACCCAAAAACTTAGAAGGGGTATACGCGGGTATACGCCGTAGGTACGTACCTAAAACAATTTAAGTCTAGTTTCATTTCGTAAGCAAAAACACAAAAATGTTGATTTCAAAGTGTCCCTGCGGGGCAAGGCTGCGGGGCCCTCCACCACCCCAAATTGTAAAATTATAAAATGCATTGAATATTTTCACAAAATACGCCTCATAACGTCTTAAAATTGATTTCACTGTGTCCAAGAACCAAAAAACGTCCTTCGGGGGTGGATGGGGGGCGCGCCCCCCACACCTCCGTTATTCCAAGGAAAATTGTTTTCCATGCCTTGCCCCCACCTCCCTCTGGCAGAAATCCTGCGGACGCCCATGGTAGCGTATACCCCCCAAAAAATTATGACTACACCACTGACAAAAGGTATTATCTTCTAAGAGGATACATTCTTCTAATACGTATACAAAAGATAGTACGTATTAGGAGATAATCACTTTTTGTGAATCTGGCCTTGGTATAGTAATAGTTCACACGAGATTTTCTCACACAATCGGTTATCTGTGATCAGATAATCATTATAACCACAAATAAAAATAACTGTGATCGTTATAATTTTCTGCGCTTGAAATTTGAATCAAACCAGAATCCACCCACTCAATTTGAAGACATGAACATTGTAAAAAAAACTGCCAAGCACCTTCCCACTTAAAACAATTGAGATCTAAAAGAAGGGCCAAGCAATAATATATTGTTTAAACATTTTCGCACTTAAAATTCGTGAAATCATTTCGCCCAGTTACTGCCGCCAAGCACAACACTAAAAACCTAATGTTGTGTCCAAATTTGAAGAATACAATCTAAGTGAACCATCATTGTTAATTTAACAAAATTATAAAAATTAAAAACGACTTCAAAATAAATTTAAAATTGAAATTAAAAAAATTAAAAATAAAGCTAGGCGCATTGTGTCAAGAAGAAGGCAACATAAGAAAGAAGATGACGATAAAGGAGCCGAAGAAAGACAGAAAGTAGGAAGAAGATAGAGGAAGTCTACAATATGGTCGGTGCAAATTCAATGCGCCAAGCCTTATTTTTAATTTTTTAATTTCAATTTTAAATTTATTTTGAAGTCGTTTTTAATTTTTATAATTTTGTTAAATTAACAATGATGGTTCACTTAGATTGTATTCTTCAAATTTGGACACAACATTAGGTTTTTAGTGTTGTGCTTGGCGGCAGTAACTGGGCGAAATGATTTCACGAATTTTAAGTGCGAAAATGTTTAAACAATATATTATTGCTTGGCCCTTCTTTTAGATCTCAATTGTTTTAAGTGGGAAGGTGCTTGGCAGTTTTTTTTACAAGTTTTTGTTTTTGTACAACATGTCATATGGGGTATAAGTTTATAGCAGCTTTCACTGATCATTAAGTGTTACCTATCATTACAGTTAACGCCAACAACGTCACTTCTTGTCTAAAGTTTTCTGTTTTTATTTCAATAGTTCCGAAGTAAGTATAACGAAAGGGTCTATTTCTTTTGGTTGAATTTGAGTTATATTAAATTATAATTTGTTAAAAGTTCACAGCTTTGAGTCATGTGAATAACGTAAATTGTAGGTGTATTGTTCCGGAGTAAACCGGAATTTGTGCGTTCATCTCGTAAAACGCGTATTTGTCGCCACTAGGTAAACTGAAAGGTACACGAAAGATGTTGCAAATGCGTTTCCTCATTTTTAAATTCTCCCATGTTCACTCTTTTATGTCAAAGTTCCGAAGTATAAACTCAATTGGTAAAGCGTGCAGGCTTACAGATGTTTACAACACATTTTAAATAAAATCCGGATGGTTTTTGGAAGGCAATGTAACTTAAAAGGAACTTAGTTAAGATTAACTAGCTGAGCCACCTGGTGTTTATAGTGCTGGTGGGAAGGAGTATGACGGGTGATGAAATTTACGCTACCCGCCTTACTCGCCTATGTACACGGATAGCATGGGCCGGCCTATACCTGGCATCTCAACCTCTCTGCCTCTCCCTGTCAGGTCAACTTAATGTTTACATTTGTTTGTTCATGGCAAATACGATCGATGTCCATTTAGTATTGTTGTCTTCTTCTATAGGTACTTGTAAACAGTTATCGAGCTTGCATTTTAATTAGTCCACTGATCTTATTTAGTGATTATTATATTGTTTTGTGATGTTGCTGTGGAAGATAATATTTTCATATTTTCAAACCAGGAAACAACTTCGTGCTATTGCCTAGATACTTGAAGAATATTATTGTATTGCCGATGTAAACAAGCCAGACTACTTTCGTATATAACGTTCGCATCAAAACCAATGTTTATTTTATTAGTGTCAGATTAGGAGGAACATCAGTTTCAGTTTCATTTATTTCCATTAAACAATGTCACTTGATGAGACTTTGACTCACAGTTTGGAAATAAATCATGACAATTTAAAAGCGTTTTATTATTCTAACTTTTTAACGTAAGCATTGTTGGATGATGAAATGAAATTTAAATCTCTCATACCCACAGATTTCCATTAATTATCATGGACCATTTAGTGTAGTTTCTTGTTTATTGTAACCGAGCTTCTAAGATTGACAGATTACAACATCTGAAATAATGAAATAATTTTTACTAAGTTGTAAACACCTAATAAACCTAGTAATGGAGCCATTTTGTGTGGTTTCTTGTTTCGTATCTGAACCATCAAGATCGACAAATTTTCATAATTAAAATAATTAAATTTATTTTAGAAACTTAAAGTTGTGATCACGTAATGGATGCACGTAATGGAGCCTTTTTGTGTGGTTTCTTGTTTCGTGTTGTTCTTGTTTCTTGTTGAGCCACCAATATTGACAAATTAACTCTATTTTAAATAATATATAAGTGTGACAAATGAAAAGTTGTAAACACGTAATACACTGAATATTAGTAATGGAGCCTTTACTGAATTTTACTATTTACTAAATTACCTGAATTTTACATAATTAAATAATTCGGATAAATTAAAAGCTGTGACAACCTTATGCACCCAGTAATGGAGCCTTTTTTGTGTGGTTTCTAGTTTAGTAACTGAGCCACCAAGATTCTGTTGATAAGCATGACCACGAATTGTTTTATTGCACAACTTTACGTACAACGTGTACATTGACAATCATTATTAGAGTCCAATGAGTATAATATTAAAAAGAGTTGCTATGTAATCGTTGAATGTATTCCGTATTCGGATTAACATTTTGAATATATACACAAGAAGGTTAAACATTTTTTAAGTAAAGAAAGAGATAAAAAAATAAAACATTTGTTACGGGGATCGAACCCGGCAACGCCGTGATTGAAGTCACTTGCCTCATGTGACCGAGCCAATTCGCCACACTGAAATTAAACCTGTGTAGTATATCAAAGAAGAAAGGTAGAGCGTAAAACGACGTGCGCAATTCCTGTTTCCCTGATATCTTCACTGTTCACGATGGCAACCGGCGTGCCGCGATGGCGATGTTTCTGTCTATTGATGATCTTCACAGCATCCATTGGTAGTCTCATTTATTAAAAATGTACCAGAGCACCAGAGCATTAGTCTCTTAGAGTATTAGGAGCAAAGAGCACCTAATATACCTAGTAATGGAGCCTTTTTGTGTGGTTTATTGTTTCTTAACTGAGCCATCAAGATTGACAAATTAGCATAATTAAAATAATTAAATTAATTTTAGAACCTAATGCACGTAATGGATGCACGTAATGGAGCCTTTTTGTGTGGTTTCTTGTTTCGTGTTGTTCTTGTTTCTTGTTGAGCCACCAATATTGACAAATTAACTCTATTTTAAATAATTAAATAAGTGTGACAAATGAAAAGTTGTATATACTGAATATTGGTAATGGAGCCTTTACTGTATTTTACTATTTACTTAATTAACTGAATTTTACATAATTAAATTATTCGAATAAATTAAAAGCTGGGACAACCTTGTGCACCCAGTAATGGAGCCTTTTTTGTGTGGTTTCTAGTTTAGTAACTGAGCCACCAAGATTCTGTTGATTAGCATGACCACGAATTGTTTTATTGCACAACTTTACGTACAACGTATACATTGACAATCATTATTAGAGTCCAATGAGAATAATATTTAAAAGAGTAGCTATGTAATCGTTGAATGTATTCGGATTAACATTTTGAATATATACACAAGAAGGTTAAACATTTTTTAAGTAAATAAAAAGATAAAAAATAAAACGTTTGTTACGGGGATCGAACCCGGCAACGCCGTGATCGAAGTCACTTGCCTCATGTGACCGAGCCAATTCGCCACACTGAAATATAAACCTGTGTAGTATATCAAAGAAGAAAGGTGGAGCGTAAAACGACGTGCGCAATTCCTGATTCCCTGATATCTTCAGTGTTCACGATGGCAACTGGCGTGCCGCGATTGCGATGTTTCGGTCTATTGATGATCTTCACAGCATCCCTGGACCTCTCATTTGAATATATATCCATGAAGGTATCATCGCTTATACAAATTAAAAAATAATATATGAAAAAAAAAGTTTTCCGGGATCGGGAATCGAACGTGTTATGCAGATGTCGAAGCCAGCTGCCTTCCTAACATGAGCTATCAGTCCGATGGGAATTAGAGCCGCTGTTTAGTGTATCAAAGAAGAAGGGCGGAACGTAAATATTGATAATTTTCCCACTTCCGGTTTAAATTTATTGATTTTTCTTGAAGTGGAGTGTCTAGCAATACATTGTCTTTATTGTTGCCAAATTTCAAAACTCTCGATGGACCCGTTTGACTTTTAAAATATTTAAAATTTAAAATTGTAATAACTTCACTTCCGGTCAAAATGTTTCAGATTTTCTTTCAAAGGGCACTGTTATAAATATGACTCTATGTCTCTGCCAAATTTCAACTCTCTAGGACAAACCGTTCAACCTGTGGAGAGGGGCAAACAAATTGACCGTGCCTAACTAACTAACTAACATGAAAGTCAATCCTTGCATGTTTGAGGCCCAAAATTCACCCCGAAGGGATGATCGCAGCACTTTGATATTTGGTTAGGTGTTGTCAGGTGGCTAAATATACCCGATAACCATGGTTTTCAACTTTCATTTCTAAATGCTTGCATGCGTACTGACACCCCGAAATCGGGCCCGAAGCGCTTGCAGTATAAGTCTGGTAGTAGCTCGCACGTTGTATTAGAGCGGTGCTTGGCAGCGTCGAGCTAGCGCCCGACTAGATTGACGCGTCTTCCTTCACGCAAGTGTTTGTGCGACACGCAAAATGCAAACTAAGAGCTTTCCAAACGAATCACAGATCATTGTGTTGTGAAATAAGTGATATAATATGTGCATGCATACTTGAATACTCACCTCTGATCTATCAACAATAACTGTATCGTAGAAACTGCATGAACACTAATTCAATCGGTTTGTTGTCAGGCTGTCACTGCTTCAATTCTTTCTGTTCGTTCGTTCTGTGTGCGGTTCTGTGATTCACCAAACCAAGTCTGAACTCTGAACTTCTGATTTCTGAAGTCTGCGGCTGCCGAGTACCGAGCCGAGCGTCGAGCGAACTGCTGTTGTTGTTTGGTTGGTGGCGTGGGTGGGGCAGACGTGGTGGAATCGTGCAGAGAGGGGAGAGATTTCCCCTCCCATATGTCTGACCTTGGATTGGAGGAAAGCGGGATTATTGTTCGAAATTAGGTATGTTTTTTAATTCCATAATTGCTAACTTCATACATTGCTTTATTCAAACGTTATAGGTATACTAAAATTAATTATACCTACTAAGAATTATTTATTTTGGTATAGGTATACTAGCCACTTTTACAAATATAAAAAATAATACATTTGAATTATATGCGTAGAATTAGGATGGAATTATTTTTATTTTTTCTTTGATTTAAAATTTGTCAGTGTTTTTTTTGTTATTGGACGCCACAGATCACATTGGTTTTCCGATCGAGCTGAAACTTTGCTCAAAGATTTTGAGCGCTGCCCTCTGATTGGTTGAACAATGAAAATGACCTGTAGCTCACAGCATTTGACCTATCGAATCGAAATGGTATATATGCCATTCGTTGATCAGGGCAATAATTATAGTCCTAAACCACTGTTAAAAATTTAGCAGAGCATTGAAAATATTGGCCCTAAGACTTAAAAATAGCATTGAATTTGATCAGGGTCCATGTCTCTAACCATAGGCGTCCACAGGGGGGAAGGGCGATTGCCCCCCCCCCTCCCCCCCCCCCCGCACCCCTGGATGTCAGGAAAACCTACATTTTTGGGGCTGTTTTACCTATAGTTTAATTTTGTAAACAAAAAACTAAAACAAACTTAGAGTTGTTTCGAGTTAAAAAAAAAAAAAAAAAAAAAACTTATTTCAAAGTGTCAAAAAACCAAAACACGCTCTGAAAAAACGACGGGGACGGGGTGCCCCCCCCCCCCCCCCCCCCCCCAACCGCTGGCAGAAATCCTGCGGACGCCCATGTCTCTAACCAGCAATTCCAGAAAGCCAGAGCCATGGAGCCATTTTAAAAGTTATCGTTGTGCGCACAACGATAACTTTTAAAATGGTTTATGTCAACACGGCATTATTCAATGACACAGAGCATTGAGACAAAACTGAGAGGTAAAGGACTTTATATTATAAATTTGGAAGATTATGCGTAATCATTGATCATTTAAATTTGAACTTTCCAATATTTGGAGATAATATTTCCTATAAATATCGTCATAACATTTGTGCCATTCAATTTACGAATAATTTTTTTATTGTATCTTTTTTCCCCATCCAACTAATGTCGGGTTGGGGGTTGGGGGTAGCTCCACCTATGGTCGGGGACAGGCAAAGATGAACCCGCGCTAGCATGGGCCGCCCTATACCTAACAAGGCTAAACTGGGTTCATCTTTGCCTGTCACCGACCTTAGCTCCACCGTCCTCTAGGGCCTCCTGGGATGCCGAAGCCGGCTGGCCATTCCGACTTCTTCCCCGTTGTCTTCTTCCTCATCGTCTTCACTCTCCTCTGCTTCTTCCACCTGCCGCTCCACCATTTACGAATAATGTCAACTATAATTATTATCACAGCTTATTTTTTTATTTTTTTTTTTAACTTTTTTGAGTTTTTTAAGATTGACTCAAAGATTTGCTATGCTAACTATTTTTAACATACCTATTTCATAATTTGAATGGTTCAAAAGTTATGATGATAGGAAAATATTATCTCCTATGTTTAAAACAAAGATGAACTTAAAGGTTGGACCATTATATTTAGTATACTATTTACCCTTTCTAAGAAATAGTTGTAATTCTAAACTAGGAAAACGCTCAGTGTAACGCGTTGATGAGCGAGCACGGGTACGTGCAAATTCTCGAACCGGAAATGCGTACACAACGCACAGAAAACATAATATACATCCATATTGAATTGATTATGATATCAACTTAAAAGTACATGCTTTTCATCGAAACTTTAAAATAGAATCTAAGCACCTGGTTCATAAAGCAAATCAGAATCAATTCAATTGGCACTGGAAAACATTCATTTCGATACTTCATTACTGACAGATATTAAAAATGTCAATAATTTCATACGTTCTTAACTGATTGGGATGAAATTTTGTAAAATAAGAGACAATATTGGTCTTAATGATCATGCAAAATATGAGTTTGATCAGAATTATCGAAGACCGTTTTCATTTTTCAGCCTATCAGGAGATATTTATTTAAATTTAAACCAATGAATGGATTTCAAAAAAAATTATGGTATGCAAACAGAGAAGGTTGGTTTTACATGTGTGCAAAATTTCAGCTCGATCAAAGAAAAACTCTGACCTGTATAGCCAAAATATGATTTGATCAGATTTATCGAAGACCAGTTTCATTTTTCAACCTACCATCAGGAGATGTTTATTTAAATTTTAACCGATCAATGGATTTCAAAAAAATTAGGGTCTGCAAACAGAAAAGGTTGTCTCCACATGTGTGCAAAATTTCAGCTCGATTGAAGAAAAACTCTGACCTGTATACCCTCAGGTAACAGAAAAGACAAAAAAAAAAAAAAAAAAGGGGTCCGTGCCAAAAGAGCCAAAAGGAGACGCTCGCTTCGCTCGCTCAATAATATGTATATAAAATATAATTCTGCACCATAACATGCCAAGAAAAAGGGGCAACCTGAACTAATTTTCGAGATATATCACTTCAAAGTTACAATTTTTCTTTCACTTCATTTGACCATATACAGAAAAAGACATGATGATATTTTCAAAAGAGTATAGTATTTGAGCTGCTTTCCCACCCATCGATTTCTTTGAAAGACTACCAAATTTGGTGCCAGTTTGGTGTGTCTACCAATATTTTATTCGAGTTTTTCATGTAAAATTGTGTCGCCATGGTGAAACTGTCTTAGAGTACAGCTTTGGTTTCAAGTGAGATGGTTGCAAGTTAGGAAAAATGACTGATTATGTACAGATTATTTTGTATTATCTTAAAATGCTGAATACATTCATTAGGTACCTATATAATCTTGAACCACCGCTTTAAGATTACAGCTATTCATCGCAATTCGATTAATGTAAATACCTTTCTATATTCCTTACTTTATTTCTGTTATTTTCATGTAAAGATACCTACTCTTTAAAGTTTAACGAGCGCAATGAAAGTAATGATCGAAGGTCAAGCCATGGTGGTCCATCCACTCCCGTAACTCTTTCATTTCATCAGCCTCACAGTCCCATTGATTCTGTCCGAACTTAACATCAGGGGATCCAATCGTCAAATTCACGAAACTTACTACCGTAGAAGTTCGCTTTAGTATCTCGTGAATTTGTGTGAATGCAGACACACTTAAAGAAGTCAGACTGTTGTTTTTGAGCGACAATTCTCGCAGATCGGGCAGATGAGTGAACAGATTGTCATCTATCTTGCTAATGTTGTTCGATGCTAAATTAAGTGCTTTGAGCTTTGGCAAGTGTTCAAAGAACGCCCCGGTTATTGTGTGGATCTTGCATTGAGCAATCTGCAGTAGTTCGAGGGTAGGAATATTGAAATGGAAATTCTCAGTATGTTGCATATTATTATATTCGAATTGTAAAATGACTAAATGATTGTTTTTAAATAATCTACTGTCGATACTTTCCAGCTGAGTATGTGTCAATACTATTCTTTTCAGGCTTGTTAGGGAATCAAATGTTCCAACTTCCAAAGTTTTATACTTATTTCCCGATAAAACTAAAGTGGTCAATTTATTTAGTCCATTGAACGTACTTGGATGAAGTGAAGTAAGCAAATTATTACCAATGTTCAAAGTAACCAAATTCAAACCTTGAAACAAATGCTCATCGATGGATTCTAATTTGTTATCAGTTAAAAACAGTTGAGTCAAATTATGAAACACTTTAAAAGCATCAACATCAATGTGTGCTATGTCATTGTCGACAAGACTAACAAGTTCAACGTTTACCAACCCTGCGAACGTATCAGCTCCAATTGAAGATATATTATTGCCGTTAAGAATGAGCCATTTTAGTTGGGTCACACCGTGAAAAGGAGAATCGAAAGCAGTCATGCCGCTCTCTATGAACTCGAACCCACGCAAGTCGGCGAATGCGGGGTGGTCCATATCTGCTCTGGTGATGCTGAGTCGTGGACTACGAGAGATCTTCAGACTATGGACCCGTTGTTCATCCGATGTCAATGTATCAGTGATCTCTGAGAAAGCGGTGACGTGGCTGCAAGTGAGCAGTGCAGTCTTAACGCTTGATGATAACTTGCACGGAGTATGGTGGTCCACATCTGCTTGAGAGTGGCAGAAGAGGCTGAGGGTCAGGAGAAGAATGGCGAGTGGAGCCATTCCGACCTGCGATGATCTGCAAGATAGATCGATAGATTTTATTTTTGACAAAGTAGGTACATTACATGACATATAGACTCCTGAAAATTACACTTTACGTTGGAGTACCTATGGGAAAAAAGTAATTATAATTAAGCAATCTAAAATCTAAAATATGAAACACGAAATTAAATTCAAAGCATGGAAGAAACAAAACAAAGCAAAAAAGGCAAATTAAATTGTACTCTAACTTGTCCATCGAAAATTCTTCTAAAGAAAAATGTATTCTTCACTAATAACATTATTAATTTTTAATAAACACATCCTATACTTAATGAACACAGTTACATTTGGAAATTGAAGGTGGTTTAAAAATAGAATGACACCGGTGTCAGACATTTTCTATTTATCCATCACCATTCAATTAATTTAAGCTGTTTTTAAACTTCGGTTACATTTCTGTTTGAATTAACCATCTCACCCGTCCTTTTACGAGGCCATAACAATAATTGCAAACACCAAACCACGAAAGTCTGTGATTTTTAATCATGTATCTAAAAGTTGCATTCATAAAAATTAAAAATATTGAAACCTTCAAATACATATAGCCCTACTCTAATTTTTATGAACTGTTGATTTACCAAATACCCATGAGTAGACTCAGGTATTTGTGAAGGGCGTCAAATCGACGTACAACCTCTGACGTAACCAAACCACTGGAAATGCTTTTTTCTATGGATAGTATGGCCAAGCTGCTGAGTCGATCGTTGCACATTCTGTTACGTTAATGATTTGAAAGCCATTTTATATTTCTCTAGAAATTGCACCAACTGTAAAAGGCTGTCAATTTCTTCTAAACAGTTAAATTCACGAAATTCCGACAGATTTATGGTAGTTACAAATGGCTTAATTGATGTACCCACATTTCGCTTGAGCGGGCACCACAGTGGGGGGGGGGGGGGGGGGGGGGGCATGGGAATTTTGGGGAGCGCCCCCCACCCCCGGCCACCCCAAGCGTCGTCCCTGGACCCCCACCGTGTTACGCGCTATTTCAGAACCTATAATTTCTTATTCTTCAGTGTTGAATGTGAAGACTTTGATGTAAATGCAAGAAATCAGATTAATACGCCAAATCCAATTTTCACACCTCCGAATCCCTGATACAGTCAATTTCAACCTTTTCGTATTCCGTATTTGACGTTATTTTTCCAATTGTTGCACTCTAGAAGAATACTGTATTGAAATATCTTCATTAGCGATATGTAATTATAATCGTAGGTACTTACTTCGTAAATGGAGCTCTGCGACAAGAATTGAAAAAGTGTCTATGAAGCAAACAACCGTTCTCGATGATTGCTCTTCTCTTCACTTCATTTTCAAGTTCAACTATATATTATATCACTTTGCTTCATTTCCCCCCCCCCCCCCCCTCACAACAATCAGTTGGTCTACTGCCAATTCATTATCACAAGTATATAAAAAGCATAACCTATATCACCCTCAGTACTTAGTTTAAAGACTTAAAGTGCATATCTGTTATGCATCCAGAGTGGCGTAACTAGCAGTGTTGGGGAGGAACTATAGTTCCCGGGAACTAGTTCCTTTTTAGGAACTTTAAAGGTAACTTAGTTCCTTTTTTCTTAAAGGATCTTAAAGGATCTCAGTTAGAAACTGAGGAACTTTTTTTAAGTTACTTGTTAAGTTACTTTTAAACAGACTGTACTTCTTGTGAATGTGTTTTGCACAAAATTCATAAAGATGCATTTTCTGATTCTCTTCCTGCCGAGTGCTGGCGAACCCCAAATCTACCTGCTTTCTATAAATAAATAAACCAGGTCCTTTTGTCTTGCTAGGCCAAGCAACGAAGCATTTAACCCGGGACAAATTGCAAGATTTGATTTTTTCATCAGACCTTATTCAGAAAAATTCGCTGATTACAACAAAAAAAAGTTTTACGCAGAGATGTGAAGGGAAATTGCCCAAAATTACGTGTAAAGTTCAAATTTTGAGAACATAAAATAATTTTTTTAAGAATCACAGAACACATTTTGATATTTGTTTTCAATAAAAAGTATGTAATATATTAGGATACAATACTCGAAAAAAAATTGGGTGATTATATTAATTATTTTTTGATTTATTCAATTATTTAATAAAATGACGTCATTTAAATAATTAGTCGTATTGACGTAACTAAATGAGCTAGAATAAATGTTATTACGGAAAAATGTTAGTAATAAAGCCTAATATTTTTGGTATGAATTTGATCAAAAGTTCACCACGCATCTACTAATTGTTGTCAAACAAAATTTTAATCAAATTATATAAAAAATTAAACATCAATATAACGCAATTATTGGCATAACGGCGTAACTGTTTGATCAGAAAATGTTGTAAATTATAGAATTTTGGCGCCTGATAAAACCTAGCCCAAAGAGAGATTTGGGACGCCATTTTGAAACCGGAAGTGGCATCATCTTAAAAACGGCTGAACCGATAATAACGGAACTGGTGGCAATCGACTCCAACGGTAATATGACAGAACAGATCAATAGAAAAACCAGAAATTACCAATAACAAATGCCGGAAATGACGTCACAAATATTCAAAATTCTTCTAAAACCCCATGTTCAAAAATAAAAACATTATTCTGGCTTGTTATAATGTAATATATGAATTTATTTAAAAAAATCTATGTGGCATTGTTTTCAGTCGCCATTTTGAGAACCGGAAGTGACTCCATAGCTCGGAAACGTATTGGAATGAAATCAAATACCAATTAATTAAGTGGATACCACTCTGTGTCTGGATTCATAAATTTTTTTAAGCCTTATGGCGGCATAATTTTATGTCGGTACAGCATTATAACTAGGTACCAATATTTTTAAAACTTATTATTTTATCATTATAAATAGCGACTTTTACAATTAAATTCATAAAGATATGCATTTATGTATTTATTTAATGTACCTACTTATTGTTAAATAGGGGGTTTTAGAAGAATTTTGAATATTTCAATATGTGACGTCATTTCCGGTATTTGTTATTGGTAATTTCTGGTTTTACTATTGATATGTTCTGTCATATGACCGTTGGAGTCGATTGCCACCAGTTCCGTTATTATCGGTTCAGCCGTTTTAAGATGATGCCACTTCCGGTTTCAAAATGGCGTCCCAAATCTCTCTTTGGGCTAGGTTTTATCAGGCGCCAAAATTCTATAAGTTACAACATTTTCTGATCAAACAGTTACGCCGTTATGCCAATAATTGCGTTATATTGATGTTTAATTTTTCATATAATTTGATTAAAAGTTTGTTTGACAACAATTAGTAGATGCGTGGTGAACTTTTGATCATATTCATACCAAAAATATTAGGCTTTATTACCAACATTTCCCGTAAAAACATTTATTCTAGCTCCTTTAGTTACGTCACTACGACTTATTATTTAAATGACGTCATTTTATTAAATAATTGAATACATCCAAAAATAATTAATATTATCACCCAATTTTTTTTCGAGTATTGTATCCTAATATAATACATACTTTTTATTGAAAACAAATATCAAAATGTGTTCTGTGATTCTTAAAAAAATTATTTTATGTTCTCAAAATTTGAACTTTACACGTAATTTTGGGCAATTTCCCTTCACATCTCTGCGTAAAACTTTTTTTTGTTGTAATCAGCGAATTTTTATGAATAAGGTCTGATGAAAAAGTCAAATCTTGCAATTTGTCCCGGGTTCGGCCTGTTTTTAGCCTTCGTTGCTTGGCCTATGCTTGGTCTGCACTCTTCCGCTACTCACCCACCCCCTTGGTATTTTCATGGCTCATTTATCTCCTATCTCAGAAGCTGTCATCTCTTCTCTCATTGGCTATTGAATATTTAACCAGCCAATGTCATTTGGGATAGGTATTAGGTAGACTTGATTTAATTTTGAATTTACAGTCAGATTTGGTTTAATCTGCACAATTAAAAATATTTAATATTTCATTAATTTATCGTTGATTTGATTGACGCACACATAAAGTCTGTTTCTCACATACAAAACCATTTATAGTCGCATCATAGCTGTTAGCAAACATAATCCAAATCCCAAACTCTATCAATCAAACTTAAATATCTATTATAGTACCAAAAATTTTAGCAATTTGGTTTAAAAAATTGTCCGTTCTTACAGCGCTTTAAATTCCAATGATTTTGAAGGGCAAAGTAACTTAAAAGTAACTTAGTTCCTTCCTAGTAACTTTCCAGTTCCTTTTTTTCTAAAGGAACTAGGAACTGGAACTAGTTCCTTTTTATGCCAAGGAACTGGAACTAGAACTAGTTCCCATTTTTGAGGAACTTACCCAACACTGGTTACTAGAGATGATGGGCCCTGGCAAAATATTCTTCTGCCCCCCCACCCCCCCAAATATATTTTAGTTTCATTTGAGTATATTCAATACTGTACACAAACAATATTGGTAAAAAGACTGCCAAGCAACTTCTCTCCTAAAATTATTGAGATCTAAGGGTTTAGCAAAACGTTGTTGAAAAATGTTCGCACTTAAAATTCATGAGATCATTGATAATATCTATAATCATCTATAGATCATCTATAATAAGCTACCACAGCACATCACCACCTCTCCCACCTGGGCCAGCTTCCAATCCAGTCTCAATGCCTACCTCCTCCTAAACCCATTCTACAGCCTGCAGGAATTTCTAGACTCATAACTGTACCAGCACTTCAGTGTCAATCATCTTAACCTCAAGCACTCTCGTTCCATTGTTCTTCCTATTCAACTATCGGCCACGTACTACACGGCATTGTCTTAGCCGAGGCGATTTATTCATTTATTTATATTTATTCTACATGTAATCATTTTTATTATTATTTTTCTTAGGTATAAATATTACTATTATTAGTTTTATTATTTACTGTACATATAACTGTCATTGTAAACATTGTGACTTGTAAATATTTCTGACTTTGTCATAACTTGTACATACATTCTTGACGATACCCATACATGTATTATGTACTTGTCCACGGGATGATAATAAAATACAATACAATACAATACCCAGATACTGCCGCCAAGCACTACTGTCCATTCGGACAGGACTATTCAGCGCCTAAAGGCAAATGCCAGAACGAAGGGCCAAACATTTTAGCTGTATACCCCTTAGAAATGGGGTTGGGAGGAGGGGGAGCAGAAAGTTGACGGCCGACAGCAGTCGGGCTGTTTACAAACTGCTGGGCCAGGCGGGCCGGCCCAAGTACAATAGAGCAGGTAACAAGAGTTAATGAGGCGTGCACTTGGGATTTTTATTGCTATAAGTATGAATTTTACCCCGTTTTTTTATCAGTCTTTATTATAGCAAATGTTTTCATACATATCACAAGTAATTGTGCCGCCTCAAAAAAGAACGAGAGAAATCGGACCATAATTGTGGAAGTTATTAAAACGGATCAACGGATCACGGATCAAAAACGTCTGCTAAAATATGACCGATTTCCTAAAATAAAAAACCACCCTGCATCACTCTTATTTATCAATTATTATAATTCGTCCACCCAATGAATACTTCACGTTTAATTAAAGTTTACTTTTAGTAATGCAGTAAATTAATTCCAGGTAGAAAGGGTAAGGCGAGGACAATAGAGAGAGTGAGGGTCGCGCTGGCCGAAACCCGGAGCATCTTGGTTGGCGCTTGACTGTCACCTGCACAATGGACCTAAAGGACGTGCAAAATAGGAATTTCAAACTAAAATTATTTTTTTCGCTGTTGAACCTTCCTGTCCGAATGGACTGTACACTGAACTTTGTGCCTGAATTTGACTTAAAATAAGCCTCCAAATTTCAAACATAAACCGTAATAGAATCAGTCAGAATATTTCACACAACATAATTACAAATAATTACTCAAATGGAAATACCACTTTAAGTTAAAAAAATATTCGGAAAATGTATTTGAAAAAGTTAATAAAATTCTGCTTTATTTGAAAAGTGGCCAGGCCGGGGTGCCCCCCTAGTGCCTGGGCCCCTCGCATTTTGCCGCCCCAGAAACCCGGTAGTTACGCCACTGTATGCACCGTAAATCACTCCTAAGTTTCAAGGCTACATCATGAGGTCAGCAGTAGCATAACCAAAATATCAATTGATAACATTTTCATTTCATTATACGTTATCCAGGGACCCGAACCTTTATGAATAAAGGTTCGGGTTCCGGTTCCGGTTCCACAATTTTATTTTATAAAGGTTCGGGTTCCGGTTCCGGATCTGAAACAAATATTCTTAAAGGTTCGGTTCCGGTTCCGGTTCCGGTTCCTGCATAAAGGTTCCGGGTTCCGGTTCCGGTTCTAAAATTTTAAATCAAACTATATTAAAAAACTTTAGTATTACCTTAGACTGTATTACCAATGTCAAATTTAATGGAATTATTGGATTTGGATTTTCCTATGAATGCAAGCACCGTTGTAGGCAGTGTCTGTATAAAATTCACAGGATGGTGCGCAGAGTAAATATCAGAGGAGATAGTATTGTGGCTGCAATTTTCTCCATAAGACAACGTAAACATTCATTTTTCCTGAGCTATCATATTCAAATTGTCGGCAATGCAGTTCTCATCGCAGTAGTCAGATTCAAAAATTGAATACTCAAGCAGCGTTTGCATAATGAAGAATCATTATTTCTTATCAAGAATTAAAAATTTCTACAAAAAATACATTTTGGAAATTTTATCAAAAAGTTAACTTAATACAACTTTGTGAATAATATTATGTCCAAGTGATATACATGATTTTTTATTAAAAGAAGGAACCTTAAAGAACCTTTAAGAACCTAATTGATTTTAAGGTTCGGGTTCCGGTTCCGGTTCTTTGGGAAAAAAGTATAACGGTTCCGGTTCCGGTTCTGGTTCCAAAATTATAAAGGTTCATACCGGTTCTAGGTTCCGGTTCCGGTTCCGGTTCGGGTCCCTGACGTTATCTCAATATGCCTCTTAGGCTGCGAACACACGAGGCGTTTTTTTTCTTACCCAGCCGCGGCGTTTTGCAAGCCGGCGAGACGCCGAGCAGGGTAGCATTAAAGATATTATTAAACAGCCGCGTAGGAACTTTATTTTGAGTGGGGGGGGGGAGGGTCAAATAAATCGGGGATCGATGGATGTCATGGAAAGGCCGTGCACCGCTACTTAAGAGGGTCTGGAGGGCTGGACCCGCAGTTAGCCCCGCAGGGCCTTTTTTGAATTTTTGATACAAAAGAATCGAATTTGAAGATATTTTATCATTCTTTTCAAAGCAATTTAAAAATAAAACCCTCTATTAACCAGCAGGATTTTTTTTTATTCTTTGATAAAAAAAAAATCGAATTCGACGCAGTTTTGGCATCCTTTTCAAAGAAATTTAAAATCTGGGATATGCAATATTCTTGGGGAAACTTTAGACAAAATGCAATATAATCTGTTAATTTTGTTAATTTATAGCATCCCCAATGGCTCCGCAGGGAAATTTTTGAATTCTAGTAAAAGAAAATCGATTATGACACAATTTTTTATAAAGGTTGGAATAAGCAACAGCAATAAACAATAAGAAAGATCTGAATGTGTTTTGGTATCCCCTTGCAATTAGGCAATAAGTAAAACACCGTACGCCACCCCGCTTTCATACTCCTCTTGTTACAGAATCAGAACAACAAGAAACCAGAGCCAAATGCTGGATCTTTCAAAGGAATGAGGAATGAAGTTCACAAGCAAATGAAACGTGTAATTAATAAATGTTATTCATGAGGATGATCATGTTAGACAAATTAGCAATTTACTTGTCTCATTGGATAATACCTCTGATCAATTAGTTTTACAAAACTTGAGAAAATTCTGAGAATTTGACCTCATAATGAAGCAAATTTGTGTATATTATAATATTTCCATCTCGTTATCAACATTTGATACAGATTCTTTGTCACATTCATGCGCAGGAGGATTACTTTCATTTGAAATCAATTTTCTTTGATTGATTAGGGGGCGTTCATAAGTTGCGTACACGATTAAAGGGGGGGGGGGGGGGATGCGATTTGTGTCATAGTATATGACATGTGGGTAAGAGGTGTGTGACGTAACACTTCCTTGAAACTGAAATGTCGTCAATATTTTATTATTTAAAATAAAATAGTGACTTTCAAGTTCAAAAGTTGGTTGGCACACACACATTGAACATTAATTTATAATTTTGAGGCGAAGTGAGACTACTTATATACTTTGCTTTTTACGCAGTAAAACCCCCATTCTTATGGCCGGGTCTATTCCCACGGAGTTCCTGGCGTCACACGGAATTTAGTGCCGTGCGAGGAGGCCCCAGTAATATTCACACGGAGTTTTGAAAACCCGTGTGACGTCACTACAAGGCGGTGACGCCACGGATTTTTAATGCTGTTTGAAACACCGTGTGAAGTCATTACTCAAAATTCAAAATCAAAATGATCAATTTACAACTGTTGTAATTTCCCTGATAAAGTCTTCCGAAGGAAGGCGAAATATTGGAAAGTTTTTATAAAAAATAAAGTTTTATTATTAGTCCTAATGACTTATAATGTGTAAATTATGAAGCTTCAATTTTTTTAAAAATTTTCCTATTCAACAAATGCCTATGTTTGAAACTTGCACAAATTAATGTTATTTGCTAAAATAGGTACAAATTTCAGAACCAGAATAGTTTCGATATATATCTAGTGACCTCTCAAACAGGTGCATTTTCTTGCGCCACCCTGTATTAAAGTTGTTTGTTTGCAATTACATGTTCTTGCGATGTGTGACAAGGGAATTCGAGAAGCGAGGAATTTTGAGAAAGTAGAAAGCAAAGTTCATTTATAGAAAGTAGTACAGTCAAACATATAATTTGCAATCAAATTCATCGTCAAAATAATATCACTTCACATCACATATTGATAAAAACTAGTTGTTTATATTACAAATAGGGAACCCATAATTCAAATTATGCAAAATAAATTCATGTTACATATTAGATGAAAAGTAACTATAGGTACTATACTGACTGATTAAGTATCAAATTCATTCCAAAACGTTGGAGAAAACTGAAACACATAACAGGGAATAGGGGAGCCCATTTCGAATTCTGACAAAATACTTTTTTCCCTTTTTTAATTTTTTCAACTGATTCTTTGCAAACTGATTTTGAAACAGATAATTTTTGTTGATTCATTTTGATGTGATTCAAATTATTTGATAAATGCTGATTTATGTGACATTCTTGCAAAACATACCTAATGTTTGAAATCTAGTTTGAAACAATGCATCTTTGCAAATTAACAAACAAAATCAATTTATGATTCATTAACATAAGTACGTAATAATATCACTTTCAGATATAAAATATGTGAAGCAAGATCTTTAATTAAAATATTGAAAACACAAAAAGGCTACGTCCTACTATTTTAGAGATGACTTACTACAAGTACAATGTCTTCAAAATTCTACTAGCAATAATAAAGGATTTAAATCTGTGTGTCCATAATTTCAAAAATCAAAGACAAAATGTATTTACTTCTGTTGCAGAGGGTCAAACTAAAGTCATTTAAGGGTCTTTTTACACCCCTAAGTGAAAAAAATCAAACATTATCACTCAAGGAACATAAACTTTTAATAACGTTAATCTGATACGTTCTTGCATTCTATCCAATATGTAGTTTGAGGTTACGACCATGCGGTGTACTTTGGTGATTATCTCTCTCATGACGGGAATGTTCGCCGGATTCACATCTGATATTCTGAAGTAATTTCTTAACAAGATTTTGGCCTCGGATACTATGGCACTGGCATTGAAGCATTCGTAGCAGTGAGGGCATTTCACCACCTGAAAAATCAAATTGGATATTTACAATATATAAGTTTGACAGAAACAGAAAATACAGAAGACATAAAGGGGAGATATAAAAGTAGACACTCTTTTACCATATTCTCTTAATTTTCATTTTAATATCCATATTTTAATAAGATACAGTCCACCAGCTTGCTTAGCCAAATTTTTAGCTATACCAAATACTAGGAAAACGCTCAGTGTAACGCGTTGATGAGCGAGCACAGAACATGCAACATCCCCATAGTAACGATACACGACACGGCACATGACGATTTTCTCTGCAATTTTTCAATCTCCATAATACTCTGGATGAATAATAGATCCATTGTGTCGTGAAGTCTTACCTACATACCTTCTCCAGAAATCTCTTGTGACATTGTAATTTTACGAGTTTAGTATAGATAGATTAGATTAGATTAGTTTGGCTTAATGGCGCGTCAACGACGAGGTTATATTGCGCACATTAATTGTTATATTTTACTTTGTTGATCATAATTGGAGGGCAAGGGAAGGGGGTCGACCTAACGTGCCCGATCCGGGGGAGTCCAGCACTGGTGGGAAGGCCAGGCCGGAATGGGGACGGACCGGGGGGTGTGAGGATTCGGGCCGGTGGAACCCGATTTCAGGGGGATCACCATCTCGAGGGGGGAGGCCGGCCCAAGGGGACCACAAATTCAAGGGAGGGCATGGTTAGGCCGACTCTGGCTGCTCTTGGTCTGGGCCTCATTGATCTGTCCGGCATGGGTAACCCTTACACATGAGCATATGCTCGCCGGCGTAGCTGCAATGGATCATTGGCCAACACAAACCCCACCACCGCGATAAGGTGACAGCCGTCGGGGGGTAGTATAGATACTAAACTCGTAAAATTACAATTAACACTTGACTGATTCGGCTAACAATATGTAAAATTTAATATTAAGTTGGTCTTGATCACCATGCAAAATTTGAACTTAATGTGAACATTTTTATTGTCGACCAATCAGAAGACATTATTTAAACTTAAACCTATTAGAGGATTTGGCCTTCGTACTGCATCCGATTTAATGCGCTAGCTCAAAAATGCTTTCATTTTACTGTACATTGTGAATAGCTTGGCTGCTCTACAGGCCTTGCCTTGGAACAGAAGCTTAAAGAAGGCAGGGATGACAATTTAGTATACATTTTTCAAGATTATGGAATAAAATGACCTTAAAATGACAAAACTTTTGAAAATAACGACTGATTAGACTGAAAATTGGCAAAAATACCTAAAATGTTGGTACCAATGACCACGCGAAGTTTTAAGTTGATCGGTCAATCTGTTCTAGTTTAAATGTCAAAAATCACCTGAAAAATGGTTTTAAATTTGAACCAATAGGATTTGGCTGAAATTTTTTATGATTGGGCACAATGTTGGTTGCAATGTTTTTGCTAAATTTCAAATTGATCAAAGCAACCAATCGAAAGATAATTTTTTTAAAAATTTGAACCAATCACGGGAGCCCATTCAAAAACGATCCCAGGGACCGCATAGAGTACGTTAGTATGTGTACAAAATTTCAGATCGATTGCTTGAGCGGTTTGACCTGGGCTGTGACCACAAAAAAAAAAAAAAAAAAAAAACAAACACACAGAGAAAGTGTCATAAGAGTACCGTGGTGACGCTCGCTACGCTCGCTCAATGAAATAACTAGGAAAACACACCGTGTAAAGTTCGTTCACTGTTAGAATATTTCTGATGTTTTGGTTGAACACGTCGTTCATTGGTCGTTCACGTGAACACTGCAACAGTCTATGGCAAGACTTTCTTCTTTGGATTATTGAAATTGTATAAATAATGTGAAATACACAATATTTAATAGTAAAAAATAATAGAAATATTCATTAAAATTAATTTATTATTTTTTTACAACGGTGGTATTATACATACTTTTTGATTATTGTATTGATAATTACATGTGTACGTATACGTTCCCTTGACTACAGTAGTACACGGCAGCCATTATGGTGCATTATTCTTATTGTGAACGAACTTTAATGCGTTGATAAGCGAGCTTTTGTATCGAACTGTAGAGCCTTCGTGACAATTTAAATCATAGCATTGAAAGTTGAAACCAAAAGCATGACCACTTTAAAAATTTTAGGGATTGTGTATTATAGATTGACAAGATTAACATAATTTTTTGAAAATTAAAAAAAACTTTTTTCGGAAGACCTTGGAAGGTCAATTTGTTTTATTTATCTCCCTTTTTCTCCCTTTAATTGGCAATACCCAGAATTGCCCACCTATTTAGAAAGCTCATGCTCCTATAGTTTCAAAACGTAAAAAAATATGAAGCTTCGAAGTTAAACGGTAGTGATACCTAGTACAGAATTTAGAATAGTTTAAGTGACGGGCACTAAAATGCTGATTTTTTTAGGGCCTGGATCTCAAAAAGAAGGTATGTAATCAATAATTGGACAAACCAAAAAAGGTATGTGTTTCTTTGTCTTGTGACCAAAAGAAAAGTCCTATTAAAATCGGAGAGTCATGTAAATCCTTGGGTGAGTTGAGTTGACGTGGAATTACTCCTAACAATTTTTGTCATTGTGAAGACTTGGTTGGACCTTTTAAATGGGATGTTTTTTTACAAGGATTATTTTATATATCTACCCTAAAACGTGACGCTAGACAATGAGAAAATAGTGACAGTTTATTATTGTCTAACTTCTCACAAGCATGGGCACTCTATGGGAATATCAAGTTAGTTAATTTTCAATGATCAATGACTCAAAAGTTATGACAATATTTTGGTAAAATGCAGAATAAGAAAATCTATTTACCATCCCACCCTAACAAGGCAGTGGAATATTTCTGCAAAACAATTAGTATTTTGATTATTTCTAAATGTCAAGAAACTCACAGCACTTAAGCCCTTCCAATCTAAGTAGAACAACAAATCAACATCTCAGCTCAGCAATACTATTGTTATTGTACTTTAAATGTTATCACAGTAAAACAATATTGTTCTACTGCTACATTAGGATGGGACGGACAATTGTAAACACACGTGGTTTACCCTAACTCTAATAATTAGCAGACAATGACAAACTATTACATTGATGAATTTTTGTAGGTGTTGGCTTGTACCTGTTTTGGAGTCGTGTTTACGACTTTCCGGCATTTTGGGCACAGCGGCAAGAGATCATACCCTTCCAAATGATTAGTGCAGCCTTGACAATCACACTTGATGCCATACACAAATTCCACATCGGAATCAAGCTTCGTTTGAACCACTTTCGTAACACAGTTATTTCCGGCATAAGACATAAATACCTGCAAGAGGAAGTGAATAAAATTAATGGTATGTGCACTTAGGCCCGGAATAACCAAAGTTAAATTGTGCTAGATTAACTAACTTTTGGATTAAATTCAATTGTTTCACTCATTTTGAGGTCTGATTGGCTGTGCCGCCAATTTAGTCCAATATTTAGGTAATCCGGCTCAGATTAACTTTGGTTATACCGGCCCTTAATATAACGCTAAGAAACTGAGATTCATGAAAACTTCCAATTATGAAATTGAAGTTACATAATAAGAAGGTATATGAAGCTATAGTACAAAGTGTGATGCAGAAAATATTCAGCCCATCAACGTGGTCTCATGGCAATTTGCACTACCTACTAACATTAAAAAAAAACACACACACAATTTGTTTTTAATATGCCTAGAATGAAAATATAGAAACTCATAATTAATAAGATTTTAAACCCCACATAATTACCTGCTCTCCCTTATCGATGGGACGAACTGTAAACAAGATCGTTGTTTTTCCAAGATGACATAGGTCAGTATTGGCAATACATTCGTGATTAATCAATGAGATAATTGAATACATAGCGGTTCCAACTACAGACATATTATTAGGAACAAAATGGTGCACAGAAGAGACATTAACTGTTACAATTCTCAAGAATCTCTTAACAAGTACTTTAGTGAACTTCTTCAACTTCTTGCTTCCGAAGAAAAGTGGTGACGTTTCTTCGAAACAAGCCACAAGAAATGCACAGCGTAGGTCATTCAACTCGCGGACCGCTTTCGGCAGTTTACATTGTTCCTGTGCCAAGTTGTAGACGACACGCAGATCTGTTGGATCGAAACGTCCCTCCGCGTCGCACACATTGCTTCCCTCGGTATCCAGTTGTGTGACATAGTCGTAGAGTTTCTGCAGACTTCCATGCTTCTTCAGAGCTACTATAAATAACCGCAGAACTATCTTCATCTTTTTGGGCATATCTGCAGCAAACATTTTCACAAGAATTGCACATTCACAATCGTGGCTTTCCGTCCATGACGATTCGCGGCATGTTTCAGAGCAATACATCACCTGGAGAAAAAGAATGTTTGTTCATTAACGTCCAGTTGTACAATGTCCCGGTAAAGTTAGCGACAGGATTTATCGGTTGAAACCTTGGCAACAACCAATGAAACACAGCCATCTAGATTCTAGACTGCTAAAGTCCACTTTAGGCTAAAGTGAACTTTAGGCTAAAGTGAACTTTAGGCTAAAGTGAACGTCATATATGTACACCCGCGGTCACAAAAATTCCTCGTGAGATTCTAAGTGCTTTTGCGGATGTTTTTCAATGACTAGTACTTGGATTGGAGGGGGGGTGGAACGACCAGAATATTGATGGAAGGGTATTCCAGAGCACATGGCAAACACGTGGTTCTTATCAGAATGAAACTAGTTTCGATGACGTCTCTTGACCTACCCTTGTCACAAACAACAACATTTGAATCGGTTGTCTGTGTTTACACTGAGACTTGAAATACTCGGATGTTGTATTATAAACATACAATTACCTTCTTTCTTATATCGCAAAAAAATTTCGGTTACTGCAAAATAATTCTTAATATTTTAATAAGAAATCAATAACTGTGTTTTTTTTTCAAGAATGTTTTGAACACGTTAAAAATCATACATTAGCTACAAATTATTTAAAATAAGTATTAAACATAAATAAGTATATATTAATTTTTGTAATCAAATGACAGCACGAAGTGATACTAATATCTGAGTATAAATTTAGATAATATCCAGTTATGTGGCTCACTGAATTATTTATACAAATTAGGTATGATCAATTTTTTTTTTTAATTGAACATTTTAAATTGCTTTCAGACGCGCAATAGCGCACCCATTTTACATTGAAATTCATTTCTTCTGTACTCTTAGCTATATGACAGTCTTACAGATCATATTATTTAAAAACATTGCTTTGATTATTACTTCGTTGAAATTATTTCTCGTGTGTTATTCAAAGCGTAGGCGTAAAATTTAAGGCGTTAATTTATTTTCCTACTAATATGTATCAAATAGGAATTGCAAATTTTCAGTACCTACTTCTGACAATTTAGATATTTCAAGTAATAAATACAATTTATATGTATTGTATTCATTGTTAGAAGAATTCGAACTTTTAAAATCTAGTATCAAATTTTGTTTGAACTTACAAAAAATTATTGTTTTGAAGACGAATGAGTTTTAAAAATTGTCCATGTCACGAAATTTAAAGTTTCTCAAATAGCGCGTTTTTTAAGTTGTTCAAAAAGGATACTTGGCCGATTTTAAAGACCCTTTTATCAAGTATTTTAAAACATCGTTTATCCTTAATATCTTCACTTGTTGGTCTTATGAACAGAATATAACTACTACAACATTTTATTTATAAAATAATAGACCCTATACCTCAAACGTGGAAATCGAAGTCAAAGGAAACAAATTATTCCTACATTGAAACCGGTACCCACAGAATAATGGCTTTGCACAAAATGAGTTAGTTATCTCGTTTCCACATTGCTACAACGGGATTGAGTGGTTATTGATTTCCTGAATCACAACATCGGAACTTGTTTATTCAACGACAACATTGAGGTAAAAGCACATGGCGAGCACGTGGGCTATGAGGGAAATTGCCGACCTATTAACCATTTCCTCATTCAACAAACATTGACCGCTTTTCGAGCCAACACTAAGCCGTTCGCCGACAATTTTTGTGACCGCGGGTGTACACATCGGTACATTCTCTGATCTGATTTCCAGAGATGATTATTAATTACACCTTGAGGAGACCCCCCTCTCCCTGTGCCCAGCTACCTATGCAAATCATTACCCATAATGAATGCTAGTAAAATACTCACTGCAGAGCAGGACTTGCAAGGTATCATCGCACTGCATGGCCGCATACAGTAGAAGCAAAAAATATCACATTTGTCAGGTTGCATCTGCCATGCCAAAGGATCCTCGACAATCAGGACCTCACCTAAAACCAAACATGAATAAGCTAGATTAGGATAAAATGTAGGTATAAACACTAACTTCTGCTCTATGGTATTCGTGACTGCTAGAGTGCTATAGCTGCAGCACCGAATGATTTCGTCGTTGTCGCCATCACTTATTTACCAGTTTCTGGTAGATGCTAATCATAAGAGTACTTTACATACACCTGCACACTGATACTTGTATCATAGGGTGTTAAAATTGCTAAAAAGCTACATCTGTAATGTAATAGCAAATTTGGAAATAAAAATTACTACTACAACTACTACTAGGAAAACGCTCAGTGTAACGCATTGATGAGCGAGCACGATTATGTGCAAATTCTCCAACCGGAAATGCGTACACAACGCACAGAAAACATATATATACATCCATATTGAATTGAAAATATGATCCACTCAATCAACATAAAAGTAAGTATATGCTTTTCATAGAAACTTGAAAACAGCATCTAAGCACCCTGGTACATATAGCAAATCAGATGCAATTCAATTGGCACTGGAAAACATTCATTTCGATACTTCATTTGTGACAGCTATTAAAAATACTGATGAGCTTTTGTTAACTGATTGAGATGAAAATTTGTAAAATGAGAGACAACGTTGGTCTTAATGACCATGCAAAATGTGAATTTAATCAGATTTATTGAAGACAATTTTCATTTTTCAACCTATCAGGGGGGTTATTCTAAATTTCCTTGTCATCTCGTTTCACTTGATACGGTCTCACTGACACCGTATCAATTGATACGAGATGACAAGGGAATTTAGAATAACCCCCTGCAGGAGAATTTTATATAAATTTAACCAATAAACGGATTTCAAAAAATTAGGGTCTGAAAACAAAAAAGTTGTCTCTACATGTGTGCAAAATTTCAGATTAATCGCTGAAACGGTGCGACTTCTAATTTACGATAAATTTACGATAAGCGTATTCACTTTGACCTTCATCATGTTAAATGAAGGAGCAATTCTAGAGTGAAGACGATTATTGTAAAATATCCAAAAAAAAACAAAAAAAAATGAGGTCCCTGTCAAAAGAGTCAAAAGGAGTCGCTCGCTCAACTACTTACTATTATTAATTCTGTTTGCAATCAACATACGACCCCATAAGAAGCATGTAGTTGTACTGTGTCAGGTTTCCCTGCAATCTGGTGAAATGTAAGACGATCTCAGCCAGACACGTGAAAAATTTGACATTGATCTATACGTAAGAAAGAGGTGGCATACTTCGGCAGAATACATTGACATCTATATTATTACCTGGTGGTATGTCCTGGGTGGCGACAAGATGTCTGCCATACTTCTCATTATATTTAATCTCGATGCAAGCCGAGGCGCCTGGAATCATCGGGTTGTCTCCGAGGTACTTCCGAGTCGGTGGTCGAACTCTCAGTTTCGGCTTGTAGACCTGCTTGGGAGGTTTGAGAGCGGCCAGCTCCTGCTCCATGCTTCGCTTCTTATCCTCTTCCAAGCAGCACTCTTTAGCCTCCTGTAAAATTAATAAGTTGCATTTTAAATGAGTGAAATTAAATGCCAAGGTCGCCCAACTGTAGGTATGAAGACAGAACAATGATTTGCCACCTCAAGATCAAATAAAACTTATTCTTTGCTACTTCAAAACGAAATCATCATGTGCCAACCATCTCACCTCTAAGTTCCACTTGGCTGCCTCCATGTTGCCCATAGCTAGACGACACTCGGCCCTTCTCTTGATCACTTTAAATCTCAGCCGACTCGGGTAGTTGGCCTTGAGCGCCTGTTCGATGTCGCTCAGACAATCCTCGTAGTTTTCCAGCGTGAAGTGCACCGCGGATCTGCAGGATTAACCAAAAAACAATTAGGCTGAGTCAAGTTCTTTCCCCACTTCTTCGTCTTCTTCTCCCGATGTCCACTTCTTCACGCAATGCGAAGAGCACATTTTAATCCGTTAGTATTTTTTTTTTTAAATTTAACAAACAACGTTTCAACACGGAGAATTTCGTGTCAACTCTCATAGAAAATCTTTAATAGCACGGCACGGTCAACATTTGTAATTTGCAGGTTGCTTTCATGCCAAATTCAGGTAGTAGTAAAATGTTTTTTTTTGTAGGTAGGTAGAATGCCTGGCGGCAGCTTTTTGACAAGTGTAATTTCATTGATTTAAAGTGGGCGAAGGGTTTAACAATATTTTTTTGCTTGCCCCCCTCAGGTATCATTTAAAGCGTAGAGTTGCTTGGCAGTCTTTTTAAACGATTTATATCCATCCCAAATGACCCACCTGTTAGCGAATGCAAGAGCAAGTCCGGTAGTGTTCCCATCACACGGTGCAGTTGCAATGCTTCTGGTGTACTTGCGCAATGCTTCAGGTAGGTCTTCACGTTTGTACGCAGCATTGCCCTGCTCGCGTAGACGTGTAGACTCTTCCATGCTCTTGCCACGCAATAGATCTGAACCTGGCTTGTAAGAACGGAAATATTCTCCTACTGCGTCAGCATCCCGTTCTTTGTCTTCTATCATCGCCCTGCGTTGCATCACTTCTCATGAGCTTCGCTACAACAGATCATCAGATGTTAAATATTAAGTCCTTTTCAAACCTAGTTAAGGATAAATCAAGGAAAAATTGTCATACTATCACGTGGAAGATCACGTGGAAGATCAGGCTCAATGCCTGATTGTTTGTATTGTATTGTACCTATAATTTCAATGCAAATAAAGACACATAATAATAATAATAATAATAATAATAATGAAAGTATGGTCATTGTCGTGAAAAGGACACGACAATGTCCTGAAAAGTACACACTGTTCAGCACTCTGATAGCAGCGACGAATCGAGTGATGACAGCGGAAGCGAAGAGTCAACAAACTTCGTAAGTGAGGAATCACTGTACAGGATCGAACATAAAAAGAAGAAACAGTGGTTAGTTAAACTGAAAATGAAAATCGGGCAGCGCGAAGGTAAGATCAAATGTCAACTCGACAGTGGAGCAACCTGCAACGTCATAAGCCTGAAAGATTTGACATCGCTGTTCAACGAGAAGCCCAAGTTGAAAAAAAGTAAAGTAACTCTACGATGTTACGGAGGACAATCGATTCAACCGTGTGGCAGAGTGTTCATTGACTGTACCTACGAGAAGTTGACAAAGCAAGTACTCTTTCAAGTTACTGAGTGTAATCAAACACCACTTCTATCTGCACAAACTTGCAGGCAGTTAGGACTAATTGAAGTAAAAGCACAATTATGCAAAGTTGAGGAAGTCAAGAAGAAATCCAAGAAACTGGTAACAACAGCACCAGTGCTCAAATATTTCGACGTGAGCGGAGAAGTAACACTGCAGTGTGACGCCAGCGATGTTGGAATTGGAGCAGCGCTTCTACAAAACGGACAACCAGTAGCATTTGCATCGAGAACCCTGTCGAAGACGGAACGCAACTATGCGGTGATCGAAAAAGAATGCCTGGCAATTGTTTTCGCTTGTGAACGTTTCAACCAATACCTGTTTGGAAAAAATTTGATCAACATCAATATCGATCACAAGCCTTTGGAATCAATATTCAAAAAATCGCTGTTGTGTGCTCCGAAACGATTGCAGAAAATGATGCTTCGCCTTCAGCATTATAACCTGCAAGTAACCTACAAACCCGGAAAAACTATGCTGATTGCCGATCTTCTGTCAAGAGCAGCACTTCCAGATAACAGAAAGAACAAGGATCCGGAATACATCATCTACCAGCTGAAACTTGAGAAGAAAGCGTTGAAAGAAATCGAGAAAGTCAACATGACCGAACACCTGAACGTGACCAAAGAACGACTTGCGCAGATACAATCGTGCACAGCCAAAGATCTCCAACTCCAGACTCTGACAACACTCATCATGACAGGATGGCCTGACGTGAAAGAAGATGTTCCCGTATGTATACGTGAATACTGGAATGTGAGAGATGAACTCAGCCTACAGAACGGTGCGCTATTCAAAGGAAGCAAGATTATAATACCTAAAAGCATGAGAAAGGAAATGTTAGTAAGAATTCATGCTAGCCACCTTGGTGCTGAGGCCTGCCTGAGAAAAGCAAGAGACGTGTTGTACTGGCCACTGATGTCTGCAGAAATCAAAGAAGTGATGCCGTCAACGTCAGCCGCTAGTCCCAGACAAGCAAGATCCAAATGCGGACGTGAAGTTAAAGTGCCGAAGAGATACTTGGACTAATATTAATCATGTTTCTTACTATTGCTTATTATCCATTTATGTAGCTAATTTGCTTATTATTGCTTAAATCATGTCATAGGACGTTGAAGGATAGGATCAATTAATATGTCAGACAACAAGAATTTAGATCATTCAAATAGTGCATTTATTTAGCAAATTTCAATAGTCTTTATAAAAGGGGGAGGATGTTGTAGAGATCAAGTTGATATCTATGTTCATAACCTGTATCTGTATTACCTACTGAATGAATCAAATAAACTACTTCCGCTTCAAGTCTTTTGTACATCCAACAACAATATGATAATATACATGTGAAAATACGTTTGCCCCCCCTAAAAAGTTTATTGCCCTACCTAGGCCCCCCCCCCCCTGTATAAAAATCCTAGCGTCGTCCCTGATACTAGATATCAATTCATTAGATTGATAACTATACCTATAGCGCTCTAATGTCACTGGTAGGTTAGTGTGTAGACTATAATGACGTCATTGTATATTGACAGGATTACAAGTATTATTTGTTCGTGAGATAGATGAAAGAAATATTGTAGAGTGAAAACATCTTGTTCATCATCTTACTATTTAAATTTTGAAAGTGTACAGTAAAGCAAAGTTCACAGCTCAGCAACAAGCGCTCGACGCTTTGACGCTAGCCAATTAGGTGGCTCAGCTCGGACATGCCGAAGCGCAGACCTTGAAAGATAAACCAAGTTCATCTTTCAAGGTCGGCGCATCTCAAGCTGTATTAATGTACCTTAATGTAAAGATAATAATATTCATGTTGGATGTCAGGAAAATATAAAACTTGATTTTTTTTATAAAAGAATAGGTATTCACTTCAAGGTGTTAAAAAAATGCCCTGCGCGGCAAGGTAGGGGCGTGCCCTCCACCACCCCTCAGTGTCAAATTTTGAAAAATATTTAATAATTCAACAAAATAGGTAGGTACACCTCATAATCTCCCAAAATTGATTTCAAAGTGTTCAAAAACGAAAAAAAAACCCTGTGGGGAGGGCTGCTAACCTTAAAAAATAGTTATCTTGCTTTGCCCCCCACCCCCCCCCCCCCCCCGCCTGTACGAAATCCTGACGCCAATCTACACTGATCATTTTCTCTTCTGTGCTTGAAAACGATATTGATGCAACAACACAACACAAGTGGTGTGTGACACTCACCAAACTAGGGATGGAGCGAACCTGGATTTTGATATCGACTATCGATATCATTTATATATCGATATATATCGATATATCGATATCGCGATATATCGATATATTGAAATATTGAAATATCGAAATATCGATATATTGAAGTATCGATATATTGAAATATCGATATATTGAAGTATCGATATATTGAAATATCGATATATTGAAATATTGAAATATCGAAATATCGATATATTGAAATATCGAAATATCGAAATATTGAAATATCGAAATATTGATATATGACAATATTATATTTCGATGTAGGTATGGAAATATTGATATATCGCATAAATGCCTTAAATTGCTCCTAAAACTGATAGGAAATTCAAAAGAAAATTTAAATAGAAATAACAGAGCCGTTGCAAAATATAGGGTCACCGGCCAGATAAGAAAGAAATTTGAATAATCTGAGAAATTGTCCTAAAATGTGATAAACGCTGCACTGCAAATATGAATTATTTTGCCATAGTAGTTATAAACTTCAATTAAGAATATAGTTGTATCATACGGTAAAGCTTCGATATATCGATATTTCAATATATTGATATTTCAATATTTCGATATATCGACATTTCAATATTTCGATATTTCGATATTTCAATATTTCGATATTTCAATATTTCAATATATCGATATTTCAATATTTCGATATATCGATATTCAATATATTCGGGTATCGATATTTCGATATTTTTTTGATATCGATATATATCGATATATCGATATTTTCTCCATCCCTACACCAAACCATAGAGTAGTGATCCTAACCTAAAATCACAATTCTCGTGGTGAAATAAGTGCCCTATAACATAAAAACTTCCTACTCACCTCTGACCTATCAATAACCTACTGCAAATCAACACTCGAATGAGTTTGTTTGTCACTGCTTTCTTATTTCTTCGTCTTCTGTGCCATTCACAAGTTCATAACCTCGTGCCTGTCAACTTCCATGTGCGCTGCCGCTGCGCGTCGTCTGCAGTGTTGCCAACTACGTTGAAGCAAATTTCTCTGATAGATCAAAAATATTTCCCTAGATTTTCAAAAATTTCCCTGTTTCAGAATGTTCAATTTTCCCTTCAATATCTATAATTCCCTTGCAATAAATGCAAATATGTAAAATTACCACAAGAGTAAAACTTATACATCTCAAAATGTTGCGACTAAACTAGAAATCACTCAAAAACTTTTAATTTGTAAATTTCGTTTCGTTTTTTAATCAAGTTAATTTGTCAATCTTGGTGGCTCAGTTACCAAAACCTCCCTAAAAACTCCCCCTCCCCACAAGAGAGGATATTCCTTGCCATTTGAAACCAACGTCACTACCAAAGATGTTATATGATGTAAGATGTTAGGTATGTCATGACTTTTAATAATTTGCCCAGTGGCGGTCTGGCCCGGGGTGCGCGATCGCATCCTGGCATCGATCTAACACAAATTTAAATTCAATCTTTTAATTTGGGATTTATTTTAAATGTAGGTACACTCCCCCAAATAATAAACGGTACTTGGTACAAAACGTATTGGCTGCTGGGCCGGTTCCTTGACAATCAATCCTTGTTATTATCAATGAAATCAGAGCTCACCTAAAAGAGTTAGATAATGCGTTAGCACTGACTTCATGGGATGATGCCATCAAACCTTAATCAGTCAATTCATTTCCTTTCGAGTACCGTTTATTATTTGGGGGAGTGTACCTACCAAAATGTTTTATGAAGTCTTTGTGAACCCTATGGTTTAAGAATAGCTGCTTCCTAGGATAATTGCTTGTGCCACTCAACTTGGGTACCTACCTATATATACCTATCATTTCTGCAGACAAATGAGCAAATATTGCTTGTTATTTGTTCACAATCGCGTTCTTGCTATGTCAAAGAGACAAGGAAAGGGAGGTTTAAAATCAAGAAGTGAGGAATTTTGAGAAAGAAAGCAAAGTTAATTAATAGAACGTATAGTCAGCCATATAATTTGCAATCAAATTTATCGTCAAAATAATATCACTTAGAAAAGACATAATGATAAAAACAATTTGTTCACACATATTATGAACAAAGAACCCATAATTCGAAATAGGTATGCAAAATAAATGTATTAATCACTTTTACAAATTAGATGAACAGTGATGAAAGTATCAAAATCATTCAAAAACGTTGGATAAAATTGGAGCACACATGTTACGTCCATACTAGCGAATATTTCGACTTTAAACAAAATATTTTGATACCGATTTTTCTTTTATTCAATTGATTCTTTGCAAATTGATTTTAAATAGGATCATTTCTTTCATCCATTTTAATTCTATACATATTATTTAATAAACTAGGTATGTATGCTGATTTATGTGACATTGTTGCAAAACTCACTTAGGAGCCATTCAAATTAAACAAATAAATTGTCTCATTTTCTTGTTTGTTTGGAATGGAATCGATTGGTTTCGATTGTGCATCTCCCAGTGTACATTACTGGTTTGAAACAATTGCACATTTGCAAAGGTATTAACAAAATCAACTTATGATTCATAGATGATACATAAGTAATATATCACTATCAAATATAAAATATGAAAAGTTCTTTAAATAAAATATTGAAAACCACAAAAAAGGCTGCCCCAACTATTTTAGAAATACCTTTACTACATACAAGTACAATTGTCCTCAAAATTTTACTGGTTATAGATAACAACAAATTTAAAACTGTGTGTCCACGATTTCAAAAAAAAAATAAGATAAATGCTGTTAGGTACTCCTGTTGCAGAGAGTCAAATTGGAGTAGTAATTTAAAGTAGTACCACCAATAGTCCACGTAATTCAAGTCAGTGACTCACAAATTAAATTACAAATCAATTAATCAAATATTTTACAACTATATTTTGCATTGTTGATGAATATCATAAGATTACTTTGTAGAAATACGATATTTTATAAAGAATTTACAATTATTTTTATTAATTTCATGCAGTACGAATTAAGTACTTGATTTGATTTTAAGCAGTTTCTAGTAGAAACTGGCTAGATTAGGGTATTATTCTTGATTATCTCTTTATTTAATCCCGTACCCCCACATTTTTAAACGGCTAAAATATTGTAAAAAAATCGGCCTTTAAAATGAAATCAATATTTTTACTTTGTAGTTTATATTACGATTTCTACAGAAGATATATGTGTAATTTTGAAGCTTTACCATGTTATCTTATGGGAAATTTCAAGATTTCCTTTGAATATATCTCTTAAATTAATCCCGTGACACATGTTTTTCTTTTCGTATTTGCAAATGGTATTGCTTGAGGCATATTTGAGGAAAATTTGAAGCATTTTTATTTAACATGGACTAATGAAGGAAGTACTTTAAGGGGTTTTGATTCCCTGCTATGAAAAAGCAACACAAAATATCAAACATTTTCAACCCTGGGAACGATTTACTCTGTATCTAAATCTGTGAAATTGTGATGACAACGTTCAAACCGTTAATCCAGATTTCATTCCGGATTATAGACTATTAACAACAGTCTTCGCAGATGAGTTTGTATAATATCCCATGCCCAGTTTGAGGTTACGACTGTGCGGTGTAATTTGGTGACTACCTCTATTATGTGGGGGATGTTCGCCGGATTCAATGCTGGTTCCAAATAATTTCCGAAGAAATGTACAAACAAGCATTTGGCCTCGGATAATATGGCACTGGCATTGAAGCATTCGTAGCAGTGAGGGCATTTCACCACCTGAAAAAAAATTGGATATTTTCAATTACGTTTGACAGAAAATCTGAGCAACTTCCATGTTATTATTTATTTCATACACGATGTACCACTATTTAGTATTTTTAGATTTTAATCATTAGTTCTAAATTATTGGCTAGTTTTGGTCCACTTTTAGTAACAACACTTTTCAGGGTTGTTGAAACATGGAATTATTGTTTTTTTGTAAGCTAAAACTTGACGCTAGACGAAGAGAAGAAGTGACTGTTTATAATTTCCTACCCTCGCACTAAATTGGGTACATAGCAAGGTGAGTGCACAATGAAGTCATTCTTGGCCTAACAGAACAACTGACGGTGGCTCCGTCCAGAAAGAGTTCAGACGTATGCTGTCCAGACTGATGATTGATGAATTTTTGAAAGTGTTGGGGTGTACCTGTTTTGGAGTTGTGTTTACGACTTTCCGGCATCTTGGACAGAGCGGCAAGCAATTGAGCCCTTCCAAATGATTAGTGCAGCCTCGACAATCACACTTGAAGCCAAACGTATACTCCATATTCGCATCAATCTTCGTTTGAACCTCTTGCGTGGCACAGTTATTTCCAACATAAGAAATAAATACCTAGAAGAGGAAGTGAATAAATTAATGGTCTAGGCACTTAATATAAAGCTAAGAAACTGAGCTGTTATGGAAAACTTCCAGTTATGAAACTGAAGTTAGTAATTTTCTAATATGAAACTAAGCTTTAGTACAAGTGTGAAGCGGAAAATATCCAGCCCAATTTGGTCTTCGTAGGAAGATTCCTACCCTGGCAATCTTCATTCTCTTCATCTTCACTAACTTCCAAAAAAACCTACTTGAAATTTGTTTTAAATAGGTAGGTAGGTATAGCATAAATATAGAAAAACACAATAACAATTATAAAGCCCTGATAATTACCTGCTCTCCCTTATCGATGGGACGAACTGTAAACATAACCATTGTTTTTCCAAGATGATATAGCTCAGCATTTGCGATACATTGATGGTTTAATAATGAGCCAGTTGCATAAATAGCGCATCCAAATGCAGAACTATCATCAAGAACCCAATAGTGCATCTGAATGACACTAATTGTGACAATTCTCACGAATCTCATTAGAAGTCCTCCGGTGAACTTCTTCAACTCCTCGCTTCCGTGGAAAAGTTGTGAGTTTTCATCGATACAACTCACAAGGAATGCACAGCGTCTGGCATTCACCTCGCGGACCACTGACGGCATTTTACATTGTTGCAAGTTGTAGACGACACGGAGGTCTGTTGGATCGAAACGTCCTTCAGCATCGCACACATTGCTTCCCTCGGAATCCAGTTGTGTGGCATAGTCGTACAGTTGCTGCAGACTTCCATGCTTCTTCAGAGCTACGATAAATAACCGCAGAACTATCCTGAGCTTTTTGGGCATATCTGCAGCAATCATCTTCACAAGAATTGCACATTCCAAATCGTGGCTTTCCGTCCATGACGATTCGCGGCATGTTTCAGAGCAATACATCACCTGGGGAATAGAAAGTTTGATTCAATAAAAAATCTGATTTCCAGTGATGATTCCAGGCAAAGCTTGTGGAGTCCCCACCCCCACCTCCCTGTGCACAACTATACAAATCATTATAATGAATGTTGTACTCACTGAAGTGCAGGACTTGCAAGGTATCATCGCACTGCATCGACGCATGCAACGGAAGCAATAAACATCACACTTGTCAGGATGCATATCACATCCCAAAGGATCCTCGACAGCCAGGACCTCACCTAAAACCAAGCATGAATAACCTACATTAGGATAAATATATGTATCCTTTAACTTACGCTCTATGGGATTCATGACTGCTACATAGCAGTAGCACTGAATGCTTTCGTCGATGTCAAAGGCCAGACTTCTTTACCAGATTCTGGCTTTATAAAGACATTCGATCAACATACGACCCCATCAGAAGCATGTTGTTAGATTAGATTAGATTATATTCGTTTAATGGCGCGTCAACGACGAGGTTATATTGCGCACATTAATGTTTACTTTTAATTTTGTTGATCATAAGTGGAAGACGTGGGGAGGGGTCGACCTAACGGGCCCGATCCGGGGGAGTCTGAAACTGGTGGGAATGCCAGTTCAGAATGGGAACAGACCGGGGTGGGAGGGAAGCTTAGGGCCGGTGGGACCTGATTTCAGGGAGATCATCATCTCGAGGCCCCTCGGGAGGCCGGCCCGAGGGGCCTGCGAATTTGGGGAGGGCATGGGACTTGGTCGACCCTGGACTGCACTTAGTTGAGACCAACACTTGTAATGTGAGACGGCACCTTAAGCCCCACCACCGCGTCAAGGTAGCAATCCGTTAGTGGGGAGCATGTTGTTGTACTGTGTCAGGTTCACTGATATATAACACGTGGATTGCTTATCGATGCTATGCGAGTGAAGTCAACATTTTCTATGTCGTCGCTGTAATAACTTTGCGGATTTATAACAAATTATAACTAATGTAACTAAAACGTGTTCATTAACTAATAAACTAATGTCTAAAGTAATGATTTAGTTGATTCAAAGTGATTTTAGAAATGATTTAGATCGTGTAAAAGGCTGTTTTAAATTGATGACCTTGAAAAGGAACATTTTATTTAATGTATTTTCGACTTCACTGGGACTAATGCTAAAGGGATTCAATGCGCAATCCACGCAACGAAGTGGAAGTACATGGAGATCAGTGGTCAGGTTTCCCTGCAATCTGATAAAATGTAAGACGAAGACGTGTGAAGAATTTGACCTTGGAACGAGGCGGATCGAAGGAAAGATCCACTGCACGACGCATAATTGAATTCGATGCGCGGCTTTAAACTTATCAAATTGTTCAAGCTACACATGTGCAATGTGTATGATGCGCGTCATAAAATATTAGAGATATGGGCTCTAAAATCCGAGGTCACATCCAATGTTAGAGGTGGACAAGTCGTGTGTACTGGGCTTTAGGCATTTTAACGGTATGTTGTGTGAAAGTGTGTGTACCAATTGACTTCCACTAGATGGGTAGGTAAAAGATATTATTACCTGGTGGGATGTCCTGGGTGGCGACAAGATGTCTGCCGTACTTCTTGTTTATTTTGATCTTGATGCAGGCCGAGGCGCCTGGAATCATCGGGTTGTCTCCGAGGTACTTCTCAGGCGGTGGACGAACTCTCAGCCTCGGCTTGTAGACCTGCTCGGGAGGCTTGAGAGCGGCCAGCTCCTGCTCCATGCTCCGCTTCTTATCCTCTTCCAAGCAGCAAGCTATGGCTTCCTATAGAATTTATAAGTTGCATTTAAAATGTGTGATAATAATATTTTCACACATTTTAAATGCACATTTTTAATGCCTATTAGGCAAACCAAAGTGTCATGAAGACAGAACAATAATTTGCCATCTCAAGGTCAAAGAACGCATGGTGTGGTGCTACTTCAAATCGAAATGAAAATGGTTGAATATCTTACTTTAAAGTTCCACATAGCTGCCTTCATGTTGCCCATAGCTCGGTGACACTCGGCCCTTCTCTTGAGCACCTTGTATCTCAGCCGACTCGGATAGTTGACCTTGAAGGCCTGCTCAATGTCGTTCAGACAATCCTCGTAGTTTCCCAGCGAGAAGTGCACCGCAGATCTACTTAGATTAACAAAAAACAACGAGAATAGGATTCAAGTTCTTTTCCACTTCTTCATTTCTTCTTCTGAGCCTCCTGCATCACACAATGTGCCCAGCATTTTTTTTAATAACCGAAAGGACATTTTAACATTCAGAATTTGGTTTTAACTCTCTTAGTTAATATCACGGTCCACACTTGTAATATGGAGGCTGCTTTCATGCCAAATTCAAGCACAACGTTTGTTTTTGTACTACCCCATGGTACTACGCTTGGCGCCGGCGGCAGTTAGGTATTTGGAGATCATGATTTCACTGAGTTTTAAGTGGAAAAGGTTTAAACAAAATTTGTTCACTATCCCTTAGTATCAATCCTTTATAGTGTAGGTGTTTGGCAGTCTTTTTACAAGTTTTTATTACCATAGGTACCAATTGAGTATTGACCCACCTGTTCGCGAATGCAAGAGCTAGATCAGTAGTGTCCCCATCACACGGTGCAGTCGCAATGCTTCTGGTGTACTTGCGCAATGCTTCAGGTAGATCTTGACGAGCGTACGCAGCGTTGCCCTGCTGTCGGAGAAGTGCCGACTCTTCCTTACTCTTGCCTTTGATCTTGCCACGCACATGATCGGAAACTGGCTTGCAAGAACGCAATCCTGCTACTTCGTCGGCATCGCGTTCTCCATCTTCTTGTATGTGCATTCGATGCAACGTTTCAGCTGTGATTTCAACTCCATGGGCCATTTGAGTTTTGCTAGAACAGAATTCATCAGATGTTGAAATATTTTGTCCTTTAAATAAAATAAAAAAATTTTGATAATTAATTCATTATAAACTACTTCATCAACAATTTTCACTCACTCGTTTGAGTTCATTTTGACATTACTGATACTCAAGAGAATGCCTTTAATTTTAATGTCCTAGGAAGTTTAATATACTAATAAACTTCTTGCCAGTACCTATCGGGTGGTTCGGACCGGTTTCAGGGGGAAATACAAAATACAAATGTCTACAATTGGCAATGGTTATGAATATCGAAAAAGCAAGAAAACAACTAAGCGTGTTGACTGTTGAACCATTGTAAGATTTTCATTGCTTACTGTTGTAACTTTGTCAGCATTTGTCTGGAACAAAAACTGTCGCTTGTACGGAGCGTTTGGCTAAACTTCCGTACCTAGGCATGGAGAGTGGGAATGTGGGATTACATTATATCTTTCCACCACTGTTCAGTGGTTTCACTGAAAAACTTTGGCGGGGACAATTATTATTATTTTTTTGTCTGGGGCTTAACGTCGCACTGTTTTGCAGCGAGGCTAATGGCAACGGATGAATGATTATGATGGTGATTGGGAGATGATGGTGAAGAGTAGGTAAGGATGGAAGGTGGGCAGGAGGTGGTCGTGGCCTATCAATAACGGGTACCTTCCCAGCATTTGCCTGTTGACTGAGGGAAAACCACAAAAAAAACCCAGTCAGGAAGGACGGCCGCGGGAATCGAACCCGGGCCTCCGGAATACAAGTTCAGAGCGTTGACCACTCACCCAACCTGTTCCGTAACTACTCTGTTCGTACCTAACTTTGTAACTACGCCATGTTTTCACATTTGTCGTAAATAAACCAGAATATCCATGCCTACTCGACCCTGAAATCTACTGTCAAGCCATTAAATTTCCATCCAGCAATCTATTTGAGCGAGCGACTCCTTGTGACTCTTTTGGCACGTTCACGTACTACCTGTTTCTTTTCACATTTGGTTCAATTTGGTGTCACATACACCGTGCACCATTTCTCCGTTCAAGCTGAAATTTTGCACACGTCGGACCATCTATGGACGTTGCAGATCCTATTTTTTTTTTGAAATCATATGATTGGTTCAATTTTTACAAAAATTATCTTCCGATTGGTTGGTCCAATCAATTTGAAATTTTGCCAAGTAATTGAGACTTACGTAGTCTCAAATCGTACAAAGTTTCAATGCTTGTTATTATCATTGAAATGTGAGGTCACCTACTAGAGTGAGACAAGGAGATCGCTTGGACTGACATCTGATGGTGTAATCTAACATTTTTCAGTCAAACAGATTTATTGAACGATCAATTTTTATTGTGCCATGTGTACCTTTATAAGCCTTTAGCAAACTATTTTCCCAACTCATCGGCTAGCAAAATGATTAGGAAGCCGTAGTATTATTTAATACTCACTTGAAAAAAGGCGAATCAGAAAATGTGATCAGAAAATAGCTATAGGTAGGTATAATACCCGATCCTACACAATACTATTATAATCAAGCATTATTTCAATGAAAATAACTGTGATGTAAACACTGATACTGCCTCGTGTTCTGCGCTTGAAAACGATATTGACATGACGCAATACGCATCAACAAGTGTTTGTGCGCCACTCACCAAACCAGACAGAGCTGGATCCTAACCAACAAAAATCACACAATTGTCTCACTGTGAAAACTGAGCAGTAGATATAACAAGAAAGCGTCAAACATACTACTCACCTCTGACCTCTGCAGTAATAACTGCAAATGAACACTTCCAATCAGTTTGGTTGCCACTGGTTTCGACTAATTTATTCTTTCTGTAATTCACCTCGTGTCGTGACTCGTGACCAGACTGCTGGCTCATTGCTGGCTCAAACCAGGGGGCCCATTCTCTTTGGCTCAACTCAAACAGGCTGTTCTGTTGTTTGTTGCGTTGCGTTGCGTTCACAGTTCACAATTTTATTGACGTGGTTCACACAAGCTGCGTAGTGAGTTTCAAGTCAAGGTCAAACCAGAGCGACAGCGAAGATTGCGTGCGAGTTGCGACTTGCGAGTTGAAGCTACGATCACCACACTTTACAGGGATCGGAAACTGTCTGCGTATTGTGACGTCACTCCCATAAGACCAATGGTAAATGATGGCGGCCCAGTGCTTGGGCCGCCGATTTGCTCTTTCTTACTTCCTGCTCCGTCTTACTTCCGGCCGGTGACCCGCGAAATTTTAAAAAAGTACGATTTTGGAGTGTTTTAATTTGATTCACACAATTGCCGCCAGGTTTGGAAGAGCTTCTCAAACTTGCCGCTGCTAAAGATGATAGCGCATTGTCGAATATTTGAATTCTGTTCTGGCGGGAGATAAAGACATGTGTCACGTGAGCGACATCACAGCCGCTTGTTCTATTCTTGTTGTGTTCAAGGTGACCAAGCACATGGCCAGCTAGTCAGACAGTTTCCGATCCCTGTAAAGTGTGGTGATCGTAGGTTGAAGGCCAAAGCGTGATCGGTGGGGCGAGAGGAAGAAATTAGGGGTGTGCGGGCGGTGCGGCAACATAGGGAGCCGCCAACAAAGGGGCGCCAGGAAGCCAAATTTTGATGTGTAATGACTTTTTTGAACCCAAAATTAATTTTTTCGCCTAAAAACACAAAAAACGCCTTGCGGGGCATAGTTGATGTATTGTAGTGCCAGGCTCTACTGATTATTATTGTCATATAAAATCATATGTCAAACTAAACAACCTCCTCAAGGAACAATTAGTCAAACTCTAAAGTCATAAAACAATTACTATACAACCTCCTCAAGAAACAAGAAGAAGAAGACTAGGTATTTTTAATTAAGTATAAGATGATATTATTTAGCTACACTGTAGAATCTGTATTGACAATTGAACACTGTCACTTTTTATGAACCATACATTTCTACATTCTTTTTATAAGTCGTGTTGCTAGCCTTTCACATAAGATATAATCATCACAATGCATTGACATCTAAGTCACATATAAGATCTCTTTATGTTTATGTTTATCAACCCAAGCATTATGATTACTTAGACAACTGTTTCATCTATGGTGCAATGATTTCACGTATTGTGCAACAACTCTTTAGGTGGTCTTCCACCGGATACTCATCCTCAACTTTGACACCTTTACTATCTTAACTAATGACTTACTCTACTTTTCCATGTACTACCCCACCCACCTATTAACTACCTTGTCAGATCAGTCAAACCGCTGTCCAGTCTTGACACTTGCCAGGCATAACTTAGGTCAACCGGAAGCCAAGTTCGAACTCTTGGGGACATGAAAGGGTACCGCTAGAGAAGGCGACGTCCCTGTGCCGATGTCGTTGGACCCTGTTGTGCAATATTGCACCAGGCCAACAATACGTCATCCTCACGTCATCACCCCTTTTTGGAATATGACATCACTAAAGTCACTACTTTAAGGTTCAGAGTTGCTTCAAACCTCTTTGACAAATCCAACTTCCGGACTCTATAAATTGGACTGTAAAGCTATTCTCTGGGCAGTCAAACAGCTCAGGCTATCTACGTAAGACGTGTCGTTGACCAACTTACCCCCTTGACTACCCTGCACTTTGAACGTGTCTTTGACCAAACAAAGTGTAGTTCCTTCAAACTTTATCAGGAAACCAAAGTAAAACGTGTCTTTGACCAAATTACTCTTGGCTACTGTTCCTATCCTTTCTATTTTTATTCTAAACGTGTCTTTGACCAAGTAGAATTAAAACTAGAACTTATTCCTTTTAATTTCTTCAGCAAACTTCCACTGAAACGTGTCTTTGACCAGCCTCAGTAAAACTCTACTTTCCTCTACAAAAATCCAACAATTTCCATCTACATTCTTCGCACGCCAGTGAAACATCAAGATTAAATTCACGACTTACATATTCAAGTGACCAGTTTTTAGTGTTTATCAATTTAAATCAGTGTTCAATTTGTAAGTCAAACGCAGACTCAAACGATAGGAAATATTTACAATATACGAAAATCAGTGAATCTCAACCAACATCTACATCATTGAGTAAGTACAAACAAACCCGGAAAGTCATACTCCTATCCAAATCCTTATCACAAATTTATATAAAATATTCTGCACTTCAAGAAAGCTATTTTAAATTATACGACATAGAATCAAGAATCATTCTCCTAAGACAACGATATCAGCTATCCAGAGTTCGGTCCACCGACCACCCCGCGCCTCTACGACAATCAGTAAGTGAACCTACTTTATCTGCGAACCCATCTAACTCTTCTAAATTTCCTGACAAGCCCCTAAACAGGGCCCAGTCAGGTGGTGGCAGCATAAACGTTACCAATTCCATACCCCAGATAAGTAGAAGCCCTCGGCAGGCACTACAGTATGATGTCGGTGATGATTTCAGTCAGACGAAAGAGGTCTAACCACCCCCCCCCCCCCCCCCTTCACAAATTAATGCACCCTTTAAAGAATTATGAAATAAATTTCTGAAATAAAAATTATTCTGCTGAAAAAAAATTCAGTGAAATTAAACGTCAAAAATGATTTAAAACCATTAAAATCCTATCAACAAATCAAAATATCCGTTTCAGGGCCCTGGAGCCACATATGGTTAAGAGGTTCTCCCCCCCCCCCCCCCTTAGGCCCCTCATTGCTGTCATTGTATGGGGCCGTGGAAAATGTTGACCACTGTTTTGCATAATTATTTGTTTTGTGCACAACCAAAGTTTTGGTTGAGGTGGTGGAGGAGGTGGTGTTGGGGGGGGGGGGGGGGGGGGGGGGGGGGGGGCGTGAAAATTTGGATTTGCACAGGGCGCCGAAATTTTCAGGTAAAAAATACTTCTTTATATCATTGAGAGGTGGCAACTTTTTCCATTCTTCCCGAATACTTTAAAATGGGTTATTTTAAATCACATAGTTATTTGTTTATTCTAGTTTTCTATTCGTATTCATGGGGGAGGGGAGAGGGGTCTGCAGCCAGGATCTCTCCAGTAGGACGTCACATTTTGATTTTCAACCATTTTGAAATTCGCTAAAAATGATAAATTCAGATACATTTCACAGTTAAAAATTCTGTTAAGGGGGTAGAGAGAGTTTTGCGACGTCCTTTTAGGAGGTCTCGAAAAGTGTGACACATCGTGACAGTGGTGAGGGGGGGGGGGGGGTCAAAAAACCCAATTTTCGCGTGACGTAGCTTTATGCACAGCTCATAAGTATACAATATTTAAAAATATGTCATTAAAATTAATAGGTACACGGGGATAGACAAGTAGGTATTAATAAAACTTCATGTTAATGAAAAATTATTATTTTTATTAAAAAATTATTTTTGATTATATAAAAAATTATAATTATTTATTATATTATATTATAATATTAAATTATTTTATTATAATTATTTTTTCCATTAAAAAATTATTTTTGCGATTATTAACAAAAAAAACACATAACTGTGACAGTGGCGTAGGTTCAGGGCTTCATGTAAGTTAGCCTATGGGGCGCCACTGTAGACTGTAGAATGTGTAGAATGTGTGTGTGTGTAGAATGTAGACTGGTGTGAAATATTGCAGATACATACACGCTGAGCAAGATCGACATTCGACCAATGACGATGTATTGAACCAAACCAATGATAATTAACAGTTCTAGTGATGTAAAATGCTCGAGCATATTCTTTTTGAGAATATTCTCGAGAATATTCTCAAGAATATTCTCGAGCACAAGCATTTTCTCGAGCATATTCTTAAAAATGCATCTAAGCTTATAAAAACTCAAACTTTTAGCTCAATTCCAAAAATTAGGTATGTACTTTTATGGATCTTGCATACTATTGTTATGGAGAACAAGTCGGGAATCAGGTTTCAAACATGAATATGTTGGCGCAGGGACCTCCGATTTTTTTTACATTCTGTACCTTCATACAGGTCGCACCGTTTCTCCGACCAAGCTGAAATTTTGCAAACATTCTCGAACCATCTCTGGGCGTTGCAGACCCTCATTATTTGAAATCCATTGATTGGTTAAAATTTTACAAAATTTATCTTCCTATTGGTTTGTCCGATCAATTTGAAATTTTACCAAGTTATTGTGTCCTACAGTGACTTAAATCTATCAAAGTTTCAGCCAACTCCTCCAATTGGTTTAAGTTTAAAAAATATCTTCTGATTGGTCGAAAATCAAAATGTTTCGATAAAAGTTCACATTTTGCATGGTAATCAAGACCAACATTATCTAACATTTATTCACGTCATTTTAAGCCCAATCAGTCAAGTAGGTAATTACAAACTTATTGACATCTTATGTGTGGAATTTTATTGTGGAATTTCAAGGGCAAACTAAGTGAGCTTTCTGGTTTTCATTAATTTGTGAACAAATTTAAATCATAACATGTATAAAACGTATAAAACTTCGGTATATTATACCTAAGTATATGTATTTTATACGGGACGTATTATACCTACCCAACCCTGATTGCACAGCCTCCCAAGGTCATAAAATGGCACCAAAACATTCAAATTTGTACTTTTTATGTATACAATAATAATTTTCAACCCTCTGGTGAGAATATTCTCAAATATTCTCGGAGAATAATCTCTTTGAGAATATTCTCGAGAATATTCTCGAGCACGGAGAATATTCTCATGAGAATATTCTCGGCTCACATCTCTAAACAGTTCAAATATAAAATCAAAAAAATGTTATCGCCAATCACTCAGCTAGTCGAGTCCATGAATTAAAGTACTTTTCAGCAACGCCAGTGGTCCATACAGCATCATGTCTGATAGCAGAACAGTGCGATGCAATTTGGTGATGATCTCGCATATCTCAGGGACGTTGGCCATGCTCAGTGGCTCCATCCTCAAGTGTAGGATGACCTTGTACATGAGTTCGGCTTTTGACATAATGCCGCTGGCGATGAAGCGGTTGGAGCAGTGCACACATTTCACCTTCGTCTGGAAAATCAAATAAATATAGTGGAGAGTTCACTCCACGCCAGACAAGTCGTATCGTATGAATAAGGCAGCGAACACACAAGGCGTTTTTTCAGGCCCATGCCGAAGCGTTTGCACGCCGGCGAGACGCCGAGCAGCACGAGGTGTTTTTTTTTTCATGCGGCGTGTTTTTCCACGCCGGCCAGACGCGACATATCGCGTTTATTTTCACGCCCATGTTTTTGTACAGCTGACATAGCATTTTTTACAGCTGCTAAAAACCGTCGCGTCTTGCACGCCCCGCAGGGCCGTAACAAGGGGTGTGCGGGCGGTACGGCAGCACAGGGTGCCGCCAACAAGGGGGCGCCAGGAAGCCAAATTTTTATGTAATGACTTTTTGCACCCAAAATTCATTTTTGCTTATTAAAAACACAAAAAACGCCCTGCGGGGCATGGTTGATGTCGGTGATGATTTCAGTCATACCCAAGAGGTCTAAATCCCCACCCCCCTTTCACAAATTAATGCGCCCTTTAATGATATTCTGCTGAAAAAAAATCAGTGAAATTGAACGTCAAAAGTGATTAAAAAAATATTAAAATCCTATCAAAAAAAAGCAAAATTTTCCGTTTCAGGGCCCTGGATTCGAATATGGTTAGGAGGTCCTCACCCCTCCCCTCCCCTCCCCCACCCAGGCCCCTTATTGCTGTCATTGTGGGCCTTGGAAATGTTTGACCACGTTTTGCATAATTATTTGTTTTGTGCACAACCAAAGTTTTGGTTTGTCCTAGTCTGAAATCATCACTAGTTGGGTATAGCGTTTTCTGCAGTGGTGGGGTTGGGGGGGGGGGGGGGCAAAATTTAGATTTGCACCGGGCGCCGAAATCCCTAGTTACGGCACCGACGCCCCGAGTGTTCGACCAAGAAAAACGTCGGGTGTTTTTTCATGCCCGCGTTTTTTCCATGCTTATCGTCTGGGCATGGAAAAAAACCTCGTGAGTTTGCAGCCTAAAATGTCTGGGGTGCTACAAACACACTTGACGTGATTGTGACACAGATATTCGTGCGATGTTTCAGGTCACTTCCTTTTAAAAATCAATGATAAAGTTTATGCGGTGCTGCGAGAATAAAATCCGCGTAAAAGAAGCAAGAAGTCTAACGTGGACCCAGCTTTAGTCCTGTCATCTGTTTATGTCGTCAGGGCCAATAATGTCAGTAACTAAAAAATGATATTGACCCTGCTGATGATAGGAATTACCTGTTGATTAACCATGACTAAGACCAAAGTGTGTGAGTTGATAAGATAACAAACCACGTTTAAAAGTCAACTGAAATGTAATGTTCATATCTCAAATATAATTACCCTTGACTGACCTTGGAGATATCGATTGATTGTGTGAAAGTAGGTAAGTAAATGTAGCAAACAAGCGATTTAAAAAGTTCTAAATACGATTTGATTTAAATAACATTAACATAGAAAAAAGAGCCAAGTCCCCTCAACTAAACGAAAATTAATGTACAGGTATTTTCTTACAAAGTTTCAGCCAAATACTGTACAAATCTTCTGATTGGTCGAAAATTAAAATGTTCCGATCCAGTTTAAATTTTGTGTGATATGATTAAGACCAACAATATCTCAAAAAAATTACATATTTTTACAGGGTTGGAAAAAACCAGGTTTTTTCAAAATCAATTTGCCCAGTGGGTTTTTCGGGTTTTTTCGTTTTTTTTAGATTATGTTTATTTTGTATTTAAAATTTGTGGAATTATTAATATTTTAAGTGATTTTGAATGGAAAGTGTTCTGACGGAATGGGATTCTTTATCAATTTGGGAAGTGTTTGAAATTGAAATAAATATTGGTTAAATATCTTAACTACCTATAAGACTAATTCTCATGATTTTTTGATGAAAAAACCCACTTTTGGTAAAAAAAAAAACAATTGGCTTTTTCACGTGGGTTTTATCCGAAAAAAACCGGCGTGATTTTTCGGGTAAAATTATGCCAACCCTGTATTTTAAGCCCAATCAGTGACAGACTTCTTGACATTTTATTAGTTTGAATTGAAATCGCTGTCGTAGAATTGAGTTTGATTGAAAATTTACAAATTCAACTCTTATAGAGATGGAAAGTTGCAATGAAAATCAGTAATGTAGGCTTGTTATCTGTTATTGAGTGAATTGTGTTTGGTTAGAATTGTTGCGTGTATCGGTGCTCGCTCATCAACGCGTTATACTGAGCGCCTTTCTATAGTGCAATTGATATTTAACTCTAGTTAAATTACTTCTTTTAAGACGGCTTGGTAGTGAGTTTGACCTTGAAGAGTTTTTTAATCGATTTTTATCAATATCTTTAACAAAATAGGGCTATGGACGTGATGTAATGGTTTATTTGATTTACTTTGTCCTACAAGTGTTTAGAACCCGAAAATTTAGTAATTTTCGGGTTCTAAACACCTGTTGGACACAATAAAACTAATAGCTTATTTCAAACTATGAAATTATTTTCATTGAACTGTTCTGAATTCACGTCCATAGCCCTATTTTGTTAACAATTACACTGGAAAAAGATATTGATAAAAATCGATTAAAAAACTCGTCAAGGCCACACTCACTACCAAGCCCTCTTAAGGTACACTTAGATGAATAAAATGGAGCATTTTTACCTGTTTTGGAGTGATGCTTACGGCTGTCCGGCACTTCGGGCAGAGCGGCAAGAAAGTGAATCCCGGCATAGGATCAGTGCAGCCTCGACATCCACACTTAAAGTTGTACCCAGCCTCCACTTGCAACAACTCGGCTTGAGCTCGATCACGGTCGAGCTTTTCTCCGTGGTACGAGATGAACACCTGCAAGAGATGATTGTAACATCTTTTCGAAATGATGTGTTAAGCTGGGTCCACATAGGCCGTTAATTGTGTTTTCCTTTTTTTTCTTATGACCAATCACAAGTCCAGAAGCCGATCACGGCAGACTCTGATTGGTTAATGAGAAAAAAACGGAAAACGCAAAACGTAAAAACGGTCTATGTCGACCCGGCTTAAAACAATTAAACAAAACAAATTTCGTCTAAATATTTTTCAAAAGTGATTGGCACCACAGTGATAAAAAAAGTTAAAAATAATATTTACCTGTTCTCCCTTATCAATGGGTAGATGTGTAAAGACAACGATTGTTTTTCCTCGTTGGAATTGGCCAGTATTTGCAAAACAACGATGATTTATTAAAGATGAAACTGAATACGTGCCATCTCCAATTTTTTCGGAATTTTCCGTATCCCAGTCTTGAACCCGATAGGCATTAATTCCATTGATTCCCATTAATTTCATAAACGGTCCTTCGCCCATATGCCTCTTCTGGTCATTATCCAGTCCGTCAAAAAGTTGTGAATTTGTATTGATACAGTCCACGAGAAATGCACAGCGTAGGGCATACGTATAGGTGAACTCTTTGGTCATTTTACGTTGTGATAAGCTGTAGAAAGCACGGAGGTCTGTTCCGTCGAAACGCCCCTCCGTATCGCATCCTTTGATTCCATCGATGACCTCGGTATCCAGTTGAGTGACATAGTCATAGAGTTGCTGCATATTTCCGTGTTTCTTCAGAGCTACGACAAAGAACCGCAACACTAACATGGATTGTATTGGACTGTCTGCAGCAATCAGTTTCATAAGAACTGCACATTCCAAATCGTGGCTTTCCGTCCATGACAATTCACGGCATGTTTCCGAGCAATACATTGCCTGGGGAAAAAGAAAACTTGATAGAGACACATTGTATTTGGTTAACTATCATTGGAAATAAATAATTTGATAGCAGAGACTTATTTTGATGAAAAGAGATAGATAATGTAGTATAAAAGCTTTTGGTCCAATTAAATACGCCTCCAAAGTGAGGTCTTTTAGATACCAACAGTCATAAATTAATATAAGGAGGTATAGAGGTATAATGATGTTATTTAGGACTCACTATAGCACAGGACTTGCAAGGTATCATGGCACTGCATCGATGCATGCAGCGGAAGCAATAGTCATCGCATTTGTCAGGGTGTAACACCGATCCATACGGCTCCTCCACAGTCAGGGCCACTCCTGAAACCACACATCAATGCTAGAAAAACCAGAGGATCATAGAAGCTTGAATGTGAACTTGCACACTGTATATTCTCTGCGATGGCATTCAAAACACTCCTCAGGAGCGTACCAAATCGTTAATATGATCTATTGGCTAACAATTGAATTTTGTAAATACGAGTAGAGTAGGTATATACAAAACATGCACTTAGAAAATAAAACGACACATTATTTATGCCCGAGAAGTTTACGCATGTATGCCTGTACTCAATAGTCAAAATAGATAGTTCCCAATTTATAAGTAAAAGGAATGAGGAGCCTATTTTCAAATTGCAACTTATCCATCAAGCACATTTTTCTGTAAGAGGGGTGAATGTATATTCACCTGGTGGTATGTCCTGGGTGGCGACAAGATGTCTTCCGTACTTCTCGTTGTATTTGATCTCGATGCAAGCCGAGGCGCCTGGAATCATCGGGTTGTCTCCGAGGTACTTCTCAGGCGGTGGACGAACTCTCAGCCTCGGCTTGTAGACCTGCTCGGGAGGCTTGAGAGCGGCCAGCTCCTGCTCCATGCTCCGCTTCTTATCCTCTTCCAAGCAGCAAGCGATAGCTTCCTGAAGAATTAATAAGTTGCATTGAAATGTTTGAAATTATATTACATAGAAGGCAAACTGTAGGTATGAAGACAGAACTAATGCGTTGCTATGTTTCAAAATGAAATCATTATGACTCAACCAACCATCTTACTTTAAAGTTCCACTTGGCTGCTTCCATGTTTCCCATAGCTCGACGACACTCGGCCCTCCTCTTGATCACTTTGTATCTCAGCCGACTCGGATAGTTGACCTTGAGAGCCTGTTCAATGTCGCTCAGACAATCCTCGAAGTTTCCCAGCGAGAAGTGCACCGCAGATCTGTAGGATTATTTTACCAAAAAGCAAATTATTGCAGATCTAGACCGCTACTGGCGATGTCTAACCATCAATTCCCTTCTTATCTTTGATCACGTTTGAATTAATTTGCATCTCACTTAAGAGTTGACCTACCTGTTAGCGAATGCAAGAGAAAGTCCGGTAGTGTTCCCATCACACGGTGCAGTTGCAATGCTTCTGGTGTACTTGCGCATTGCTTCATTTAGATCTTGACGAGTGTAAGCAGCATTGCCCTGCTCACGTAGACGTGTAGACTCTTCCATGCTCTTGCAGAGCTGCTTGGCGGCATATCTTTCTGCAGCCGCAGGATCCCGTTCTTCCTCCTGCATCTGCATCCGTTTCATCATTATACAGATACGTGTGCAAATGAATTGGTACTGCTAGAACAATGACATCTCTTGCAACTATCTTGAAGGAGGAATGGAATACGCCGGAGAGCAAAGTTCAGTATACGTACTCAGTTCTAGTACACTTTATAACTTGCCTATACCACTCGAAATGGGGTAACATGAAAGCGAAGGAGGTTCACCGAGGGTTTTACATCCCGCAAGCCTTGTCGATATTTTGGCAGTCATTTCTGCACACAATTCAAGCAAAGGATAAATGAACCCTCCTCCCTCCCCCCCCCCCCCCCCCCCCCCCACCAACCACCATCAATAAAACCACACAAATAACTTCAAATATTTAGAGCCATGTAGGTATGTATATTTCTGAAACGTTGCACGTTGAATAATATCCTACGATTATTGGAAAAATTTAAATTGAACCGTTTGACCGATCAAGTTTAAATTTTGCAATGGTCATGGGTCCAACAATAGGGAAGTCTCGTGAAGATTAGAATTCAGAATAATATTTATTTTATGAAAGTTGAGATGTTGCTGAACACAGATGTGGTATTATTTTTGTTCTTGGACGAATAGTTCTCATGTAATTAATTTACAAAGTTTGATAGATCTCCTCTCATTTAAAAACAGGAAAATTGGCAGTGACATCACAGTTTGCTATATTGCCATGGCAACAAGGGAATCCCCATGTCAACACAATGTTCAAGACTTGGAAATGACATCACAGTTCTGGTTTTTGTTAAAGGCCGTTTTTCCCGCCAAAAATCATATGATATTTGAACTCGATTTTTATGAATGAAAATGATAGATTTCACAGGTAATAAGTGTATTTGTCATTATTATTTGTGTTTATTTATAGAAATTTACTATAATAAAATTTCATGAGATTTCCCTATTTGTAAGTTTCTTACAATTTTCATAAACATAATATGTTCAGAACTTAAGGGGCTGTGCATAAAGGACGTCACGCTAAAAATGGGATGTTTTGACTTCCCCCTCCCCCTGTCACGCTGTGTCCCCCCCCCCCCTCCCCGCACAAGGACGTCACAAATCTATCTCTACCCCCCTCCCCCCTCCCATAAATAGAATATTTTTGACTGTAAAATATATCAAAATTTAACTGAAATTTAAAATGCTTGTAAATATCTATATCAAAACGTGACGTCCTACTGCCTCCAGACTCCTCCCCCCCTCCCCCCTGAAGCGTGACGTCCTTCACACAGCCCCTTAAGATTTATTAACATTTTGAGGATATTTTATGATTGTTTTGAAATATTTGTCAAAATGTGTCAATTCAATATCATCTCAAAAACACTAAGGTAGTATATAACTTATTATTACATACATCTAAAACTTACATCCTGCTGATCAGTCAATAACTTCAATATCGGTTCTTTCTTCTCCAAGAAACTTCTGTGAGTGGGATTCACCGAGTGCACAATACGTCTATTGCTGTCTGCTAAAGTTCGTTCACGATAAGAATATCACTGACGTTTTAGTCGATCACGTCGTTCATTGGTCAGTCACTTGAACACTGCCCTGTCAATGGCAAGACTTTCTTCTTTGTATTATTGAAATTGTATAAATTATGTCAAATACACAATTTTTAATAGTAGTAAATATTATAAAAATTCAATAAAATTGATTTATTTTTATCTACAGCCGTATTATACACATTTTTGGATTATTATATTGATATTTACATGTTTAGGTATACGTTCACTTGACTACGGTAGTACACGCCGCCATTACGGCTTGCAATTCTAATCGTGAATGAACTTTATCAGTTGAGTGAACGTGGAAGTGGTGGGGGGAGTACAGCAAATGAGGGGCATTCCACCCACCTCCTACATTCCTCAACTTGGAGCTCAAGCCCGAGTGTCTGAAATGCGAGACGTGAGCGACACCTGTTGTCATTATTACGTACTATTAAGCTGCCAATTTCACAATATTAAAATCCACTAGCTTTGCTGTAGAGGAGTATTATTTTTCGTTATTATTTTTTTTTTCGTATTTTTCGTTGTAATGTTTCCAAATTCTTAAATATATCTAAGAAGAAGGAAACAACACGAAAAATCATGGCTAGGGTTTCGACTTCACACATCAAATTTGGCGAAACTGAACTCCACAATATTTTAAAATGACAGGTGACGAATAGGCAACCTGTCAGATTGAAGAGCAATATGAAATACGTATTTATTTTTCACCAACTAGAATTGAGTTAATTATCTTATAATATGCATTCGTTTATTATTTGTGTAAAACACTTGATAACTGGTGATCGATTGTAGGTTTGCCCAATGGCAGCACTTGGCTACGATAGTTCGTATGTATTCTGTTAGAGTTCACACACTCGGCACCCCGAATTTATTTATTTAGAATCTCTCTCACTTTGTCAATTTATATGCACTTCATTCACACTCATATTTTTTATCCCAGAAAAAACACTCCGTATAAAAAGGCAGCCAAGTCTCTTTAAAAAAAATCACCACTGAAAAGTCGTGATATCAAAAAAGAAATCCAGTCAATGACATTTCCAGATATTAGTCTTATCTTTGAAATAAAAATATAAACATCCAGAAATACTTTTAAAAATGACTTAGTGCATCGTTTTTTTTTGTTTGTTTGTTTTAAAGCTAAGTATGATTATTTACTTCCATCCTGTGTAGGTTACGGACTGATGCCATTTCTTCAGAATATGTGCGTCTATCTTCAATAATGCGATTTCCACAATAAAGTTGATTTCGTAATTTTGTGGACTTATACCCTTACTGATTCAATTGCTCTCACATTTTGCAGACACACACTAATGTCATAAGATATGAGCGGTCACGTGCATAGATTTTGAACAAGATACTGTGATTGGTTGAAAATTGAAAAATAAAACTTTGATTGACCGATCAACTTGAAATTTTGCATAAAATTGAGAACAAAGTTTTGGGTGGTTTTGACGATTTTCAGGCAAATCGGTACAGAACTTCAAGAGTAATTGACATTTATGCAAAATTTTATGCTTGTTTTGAAACATTTGTCTAATTAATTCAAAGAAATGTCGAAGATAAAGTTCATTCACGATTAGAATAGCAAGTCGATCACGTCGTTCATTGGTCGGTCACTTGAACACTGCCCTGTCAATGGCAAGTCTATCTTCTTTGTATTATTGAAATTGTATAAAGTATGTGAAATACACACTTTTTAATAGTAGAAAATATTAGAAAACTTCAATAAAATTGATTTATCTTTATCTACAGTCGTCTTGTACATATTCTTTGATAATTGATATTTACATGTGTAGGTTTACAAATGCTCGCTTGACTACAGTAGTACTCGGGCTTGCTATTCTAATCGTGAACGAACTTTATCGCGGATCTCTTGACGTATGTGGCTTCATCGCTTTTTCCATGCCTGTATCAAAGATATTGTGAACACATTGTATCTATGCCTGACAGCAAGTTTCACATCGCTTAATGCTTATCAACGCATAGGTACACAAAGCGTTTTCCTAGTTACAACAATATTTCTTGTTTATTTCATGAATAGGTAGGTTGCAATTTTTTCCTTTCTTTCTGACTATTTTTTAAATGTTATTAAATCATAGAGATGTTTATATATTCTAGTCTTTAAATTTATCTTCATACATTTAAAATTAAAAATTTATTTTTAAATGGCGTTATTTAAATTCAAATTTGAATTTTTAAAAATGAATTCAAATTCGTAGTTCTAATAAGAACTAAATTGCTTTTTAAAACTATAAATATGATGCCTAAAGCTGGGTCCACATAGACCGTTTTTGCTTTCAGCGTTTTCTGTTTTTCCTATAAACCAATCGCAAGTCTGCCGTGAGCGGTTTGTGGACTTGTGAAGTTATGATTGGTCATAGAAAAACAACAAAATATGATTGTAAAATACGTCGAAAGTTTATTTTTCAATAAGAATCGCTCCCGACAAACTAAACAGAGATGATTGATTCTCAAGAATCATTCTAAAGTGGTGTTAAAAGATGAACCGACAGCTAGGAATTGTGAATGACCAATCAGAAGAATGTTTTGGCGGAACCGTAGTTTAATATGGGGTAAACAGGGGGTGGGGGCTGGAACCATGTGACACTTCTCTTGACAACCAGGGAGTATGCGAACGCGGTGGCAACCGTCCAATAACAAACCGGGGGGGAGCGCGAGTCAGCACATACAACGCCGTGGAAGGGGTAGAACTAGATGTCCGTCAACAAACTACGTATATAACATTGTACAACTGCTTGACTCCTTGTGGAAAAGACGAGGGGTTAACAATTTGACATTTTAGTGTACACCTGATTTTTTATTTTTTTTATTTTTATTGATTTTTTCTGATTATTTTTGATTTTTTTGATTTTTGATTTTTGCCAATGATTTTTTTTTATTTTTTATGATTTTTAAATTTTTGTTGGTGATTTTTTTTTTTTTTTTTTTATTTTTTTTTTGTTTTACGATTTTTATGATTTTTTTTGATTTTATGATTTTTTAATTTTTTTAATGATTTTTTGATTTTTAAAAAAATTTACGTGATTTTTTTTATTTTTTTTATTTTTTTTATTTTTAAGTGATTTTTTGATTTTTTATGATTTTTTGATTTTTTTTAACATAGTTAATTTTTGTTGATTTTTTCTGTGATTTTTTGATTTTTTGTGATTTTTTTGTGATTTTTTGATTTTAAATGATGTTTTTTGATTTTTTGATTTTATTTACATACTTGATTTTTTTAATTTTTTCTGATTTTGCTGTGATTTTTTTGATTTTTTTTTTTTTTTTTTTTTACATAGTTTGATTTTTTTATTTTATTTTATTTTGATGTGTTTTTCTGATTTTTTTTTATTTTTCTTTGATTTTTTTATTTTTTTGATTTTTTTCGATTTTTTTTCAAAGTGTACACTGATTTTTTTAGTTGTTCACCCTCGGGAAAAGATTCCTACCAAATCTTTGAATTTTGCTCTGACCAATTCTATCTACGATTGCAATATCGATCGTACCTACTGCATGCAAATCATAATCAACACAGTTAGGTTTAGTTCCATCGGTCTTCTGCTATTCCCCGAAACACAATGATCTGCAAGTGCTGCAAGTTATGACGTCAACACAATGATTTGGGTTGGCGGAGGGTGGGGGGCAGACGTGGATGCAGAGAGATGAGAGGGACACTTCCCCTCCTACATGTCTCACTAATTACCTTGGAGTTGGGAACAGCAGTGGAGGCGCCAGAAAATATTTGCTTGGATGACGTAGGTGGAAATGACTTGGTTTTCAGGGCATTAACATTGTTACACTAGAACATTAATTTACAGAAACTGAAGTCATTCATAAGTTGATACAGGTATATTAATTATTTTGTATTAAAATCACAAAAATTGGCATAGATATATATTATTAAAAAGTATTTAAAATTTTCAGTAAAATTTAAACTTACAAGTAGGTACATGAGACATGCAGATAATATGAATAGTGCTTGAATAGTGATCAAACTAGTGACAAACTAGTGATCGAACAGGGATCATTAGTGATAAATCGAACATTATTACAATTGATCAATCATGATATTTTTGGTGTGTAATATAAAACCCATAAAAAACACTCCGTGTAAAAATACCAGCCAAGTCTCGTAAACTAAAAAAATATATAAGAAATCTAAAAATTCAGCACTGAAAAGTAGTGATATCAAAAAATTTGTCAAGTCAAAATTTTTCAAAAAATACTTGGCGCATCGTGCATTATAAATAGAATAGAAGTAGGCCGTAAATCAAATATACTCATATATACATACAATATATCTTTATTGCGCTAAAAAAACGATGCGCCAAGTATTTTTTGAAAAATTTTGACTTGCAAATTTTTTGATATCACTACTTTTCAGTGCTGAATTTTTAGATTTCTTATATATTTTTTTAGTGTACGAGACTTGGCTGGTATTTTTACACAAAGTGTTTTTTATGGGGATATCACTCCTTTTTTCATTTTATTCTTACAACTTATAACACCTATTGTGGCACCAAAGTCTATAATTCCTTTAAAAAATATGCCTCTGTGATTTGGTTGCTAAGAAAAGTTGTGCTTGTTACTATTTATGCTATAAATAATATTCTATGAAGTATAGCGAAAGTTTCGTTCCAATCGGTCCAGCCGTTCTCGAGTTATGGCATCACTTCCGGTTTTCAAAATGGCGGCAGACATCACTGCCACCTAAAAATTGTATCTATAAATGTTATGATACATTATAAGCCTTCTGAATATGTAGATATTGTTATAAGAGAAGATTTCAGTCAGATTTGGCATTTTTATGACGTCATTTCCGGTTTCGGTAATAGTACATTTCTATTTCGACTATTGATATTTTATATAGATGACCGTCCGAATCGTTAGGCGCCAATTTCGTCCCGATCGGTTAAGCCGTTCTTGAGATATGACGTCACTCCCGGTTTCAAAATGGCGGCTTCCGGTTGGTTTTATAAAAAGGCACCTCAGACGCCAAAAGTGCATATGTGGTAAAAAATTTAGATCGATCGGCTCAGCCGTTTAGGCTGTGGCGGTGATAGCGGTGTTTCGTGATATCAGATGAAGATAGGTTTTAAAAGGGGTGTAATTTCACTGTTTTCACGGCCCTCTAGCACGAAATTGGCATAACCTATTGTTCCCAAATTTAGTATATGGAGTGGGGTGGGCCATAGCTCGAAATTAAGATATTTCACAACAATGTGAGATTTTTCAATTTTGAGATCCAGTAGGCCGAAAATGCTAGGTTGATGCTTACAGTAAAAGTGTTTGGTCTGCTCCTCAGTTTATAAAGGCATTTATGGTATGTTGAGTGAGGGTGAGTGTACGGTACGACTTGGTTGGGTGGAGCGACCGCTGCACTAGATTGTGTATAATTGAATACAAGAAATCTCACACTTTCAATCGGCATTTCTTGGTTCTTTGTAGTGGTAATGATTACAAGATAATAAAGTAGTAATATGCATTCACGGTTATACGTTGCTTCAAATGGAACAAAAACTCATCTGATGTTTAATCGATATAATCGAATCAAATACAGTACTAGACTAGTACTGTATTTGATCGAATGCTAGCTGAGTGATAGCTTTTTGCAGTAAATTCTGTACTCCAAAATGCAATTTATTAGACAGTAGAAAATTGCGGTGCAACTTGGTGACTGTTTTGATTAACTTGGGAATGTTAACCAGATTTAGCGGTTGTTCACGCATTTCTTGGATCGTGTTTATCAACAGCACTCCGGAAGCAGTTATCTCGCCAGCGTTGAAACTTTTATTGCAGTGCGGACATTTCACCACCTGGGGACCAAATAGTACTTGAATAGCGATACAATAATCTCTGGCATTTTGATTAGATGTTCCGTCACAATCACAGCTGTAAATTTAGCACATCAAATAATATATTGTTTAATTTAATTTCTTTTTAGAAGGTGAATGAGGAGCCATGTCCAATTGTGTGTCCGACCATGATACATTTTGTCTCAATGACAGTCCCACAGCACACACACGTACGAAATTATGAAACTACTAGCTAACCTTCCCGGCGTTGCTCGTGCCAGAGGGTGGGGGGGGGGTTCATTAGAGTAGAAAATTCGGGAGATTGTTTCGTAAGTTTGATTACACCTGATAATGTCAAAAGGTGAAATTATATCTCGTACATTCTGCCTTTAAGCTGAATTTCTTCAATTATGGGTGGTTTGGGGGGAGGGGTAAGTACCCTACGATGTGCGCAGGCTCAGTTAGAATCTCCATACTAAATTTGGTTGAGATCCGTCCAAGGGTGTAGAAATGTATGAAGAACATACATACATACAGACAGACTGATAGACATACAGACAGACAGACAGACAGACAGACAGACAGACAGACAGACATTCTACTTTAAAGGTATAGATGGTGAGAGTGGGTTCTGAAATGTTGGGTAGAGAGTTATCTTTTACAACAATGTTTTTTTTTCTTTTGATGAATCTACTTAATATATTTAAAATGTACTTGAAACTTTAATTACATTTCAATGAATATATAAGGAATTAGACCAGACGAAGTGACAAGGAAGTCACATGGAAGGTGTGACAAGGAGAAGGATAGGTGCAAGTATTCCCAGAACTTATCAAGTTATCTCCAATCGTCGCCAAAATAACGATAAAACGTGTGTGAACAATTAACTGCACAATGCAGTGCTGCCAGCAAAGAAATATTATAAAACTAGTGAATCCCAAACAAAAGGTGGGCTTTATATGTATGATACCGTGCACTTGAAAATCAGTTGATAGGTTGCACGAATTGTGTAGTTTCTGACAATTATTGTTTTTAGTTTTAGCAGTGAATGACCACGCACTTTTTTGTTATTTTATATTACCTACTTATTGTTAATTTTGTGTGGGTGCAAACCATGGTTCAATAATATTCTTCTCGTCAACGGTGCAAACCATGCTGTGGGTGCTCGCGCGAGAATTTGTCTGGCAAAGACTTCGTAAATGGGACGTAAATTGACTGTGACAAAAACTCTAATTACTTACTTATTTATACAAATAGAACTCTGATTTAGAAGTGTAGTATACATACTGTGTTCTGACAGCTATTACATTAGTAAAACGAAGGATATATTTACAGTAAATATGCTTTATTTCGAATTAAAAAATCGAAAGTTTTTTACTATAGAGGGTTTTCACGACCCCAATTTTACCCCAGAACTATCGTGAATGACATTTGAAAACATAATCTAATTGGATCAACCGTTTATTTCACTTCAAAAATGTTAGAACTGGAATTTTATAAAAATAATTTTCCCTCCCATTTACGAAGTCTTTGCCAGAAAAATATTCACCCCCCCCCCCCCCCCCCCCCCCCCCGCGAACTCCCGGAGTCGGTACCAATCAGTATACACACAGGACGAATTATGGTTTTGGTTTTTACCTGTTCTAGAGGAATGTTTACGACTGTACGGCATTTTGGGCAGAGCGGCAAGAAACCAATCCTTGGTACTGGCAGAGGATTAGTGCAGCCTCGACATCCACACTTGAAGCCGTACACAGCCTCCACATGCAACATCTTAGCTTGAATCTGAGCCAGATCACCATTTCCTCCGTGATAAGAGATCAACACCTGCAAGTGGAAATGTCAGATAAATAGAGAATAGTTTCTTTTATAGTGTGAGAGATCTATATCATAGAGATCTAAAAATTCTGGAAACTATTGATATCAAAAAAGTCAGGCTAAATAATTTTAATAATAAAAAAACACTTCATACAAGACAAAAGACAAGAATCAAATACCTATTACAACATAACTTATAATGCACTAAAAAACGATGCAACAATTTTCATTTAAATTAATTTTTACTCTGCCCATTTTTCATATTACTACTTTTAAGTACTGAATATTTAGATACTCTTATTTTTTTGTTGAATAGACTTTGCTGTATTTTTACGTAGTGTTTATTATGGGATATCACTTTTTTTTACTGTGTGTACATGTTATACCGGAGCAAATACGAAAGATTTCTTAAACAAAATAGTAAATACGCCATTTCCGATTTGGTTACTAAGAAAAGTCGCGTTTGGTATTAATGATATTCCATGAAAAAGAGCGAAGGTTTCGTTCCATCCACCCAGATATGACGTCATTTCCGGTCTCAAAATGTAGGCATCAAAAAAGTTCCGTTCTGCCGTTTATGCTGTGGCGTTGACACCAACTTTTCCAGACATCTTTGATCAGATAAAAAGTGGGTTCATTTCACGGCCCTCTAGCTCGCAAACAGCGAGCGTAGCGAGCGTCACCACGGTACTCTTATGGCACTTTCTGTGTGTTTTTTTTTTTGTGGTCACAGCCCAGGTCAAACCGCACATTCAATCGATCTGAAACTTTGCACACATGCTAACGTAATCTATGCGGTCCCTGGGATCGTTTTTGAACGGGCTCCTGTGATTGGTTCAAGTTTAAAAAAAATTATCTCTCGATTGGTTGCTCCGATCAATTTGAAATTTAGCAAAAACATTGCAACCAACATTATACCCAATCATACAAAGTTTCAACCAAATCCTCTCATTGGTTAAAATTTAAAACTATTTTTCATGTGATTTTTGAAATTTAAACTAGAACCGATTGACCGACCAACTTAAAACTTCGCATATCATTGGTACCAACATTTAAGGTATTTTTGCCAATTTTCAGTCTAATCTGTCGTTATTTTTAAAAGTTTTTGTCATTTTAGGGACATTTTATTCCAAAATCTTGAAATATTTGTAAAATGTATACTTCATTTTCAACCCCTGCCTTCTTTAAGCTTCTGCTCCAAGGCCTGTAGAGCAGCCAAGCGGTCCACAATTTACAGTAAAACTAGCGCATATCAAATCTGATGCAGTACTAATCTTTGGCAGTACGAAGGCTAAATCCTCCAATTGGTTTTAAGTTTTAATTTTAAATAATATCTTCTGATTGGTCGACAATCAAAATGTTTCGATTAAGTTCAAATTTTGCATGGTGATCAAGACTAAAATTTTACACATGTAAAGCCCAATCAGTCAAGTATTTATTGTAATATTACGAGTTTAGTATGGGTTATCAAAAGCTGGAAAAAGTATGACGTAGGAAAGTCACGACCCAAAGGATCTGATATTCATCCCGAGTATTTATATGGAGATTGGAAAGTTGCAGAGAAAATCGTCTTGTGCCGTGCCGTTTAACGTGTTTGGGGTTGCATGTTCTGTGCTCGCTCATCAACGCGTTACACTGAGCGTTTTCCTAGTTTAATGATAAAAAAATTTGGTATATGTGGTAGAGTGGGCCATATCTCAAAATTAAGATATTTCCCAACAATGAGACTTCTAATTTTTAAGATCCATAAGCCGAAAATATCATTTGGATGCTTGTTTGGTCAGTTGCTCAGCCCTTTTTGTATGAGTGTGAGCGCCGACTTGACGGAGTGGGGCGATCGCTCCACTTGATATTTTGTCAATAAAGTATAACAAAGAATAAAAGTCAAGAAATATTATAAGGTGGTATCATAATATTTACCTCTTCTCCCTTATCGATGGGAAGAACTGAATACACAACCATTGTATTTCCACGCTGACATTGGACAGCATTAGCGATGCATCGATGATTGATCAAAGACGAAATGGAAAAAATAGCTGATCCAATTCCATACGGATCTTCATTAGGCCATTCTTGCACTCCAAAGGCATTATTCAAGTAGATTCTCATGAATGTCAAAAGTAGTCCTCCAATAAATCTCTTCATCTCATTATTATGTCCGTGGAAGAGTTGTGAGTTTTCATCAATGCAATTCACAAGAAATGCACATATTTTTGTATGCATATTGCCGTCGTCTGCTGGAAGTTTACGTTGAGTCAAGCTGTACCAAGCACGCAGGTCCGTTGGGTCGAAACGTCCCTCAGAATCGCACCCTCTGATTCCCTCGATGACCTCGGAATCCAGTTGCATGACATAGTCGCAGAGTTGTTGCAGATTTCCATGCTTCTTCAGAGCTACGATGAACAGCCGTAGCACTGTTACGGATTGTACTGAACTGTGTACAACACTTAGCTTCATACGAAGTGCACATTCCAAATCGTGGTATTCAGTCCATGACAAATCCCGGCAGGCCTCAGAACAATACATCACCTGGAAAAAATAATTTAGATTCAAAAGTTATTCATTTCTTTGCATTGCGAGAGCTGTACAGTAGTGAAAGTTTGGGTATAACTTATTGTTATTAAATGAAATATATAGTTACAATTGCGCATGGTGATTGAGTAAATCTTTTTATACAACGCGTCCACTCAACAATCTCTGAGTCACAAGAGATGCGATTACGAGATCGTTGAACTGATTCTTAAATAATATTCGGGCAAAAATATGTGAGGCTGTAATATCTACCCAATTCCAATTCCTCAAAGCCAAAATTTTGTTTGTAAACAAATCGTAACCCCAAAGACTGGTCTTAGTTAAACCAAAGATTAGAGAGTAGTAATATTTGGTTAAACAGAAATGTAGAAGTCGAAGAATGTATGATTCTGGATGTTACATGGATGGGACCCATTGACCGATCTGCCGAACGCCTATGTTGTTGCCAAACAGCAGCGCTTGCGAAAATTATTAGAGCGTTGGGTTCAATCATGCAAAAGAATCTCCTGTGACTCCATGCCGAGTCATATTGTGTAGAGGAGAGTTCCTCTAACGCGAATTGAACGCTATATTTCAATTAATTGCAACTTTATGCCAAATGTTGCACTACTTTCGGTACACCCCTATAGTTTCATAACATCTTTGACTCATGATGAACGTTATTTAGACTCACTTGAGTGCAGGACTTGCAAGGTATCATCGCACTGCATCGACGTACGCAATGGAAGCAATAAACATCACATTTCTCAGTGTATAACACCGATACAAACGGTTCCTCCTTTATCAGGACAGCTCCTAAAACCACACAAAAAGTAAGCTAAATATTAAAAAGATAATATAACACAGAAGTTTTGGACACAAGGTAACCTTTTTACATGTTTTTGATTTTGTGCAGTTATGGGTAAATGGTCAGATGTTGTCTCAAAAGAGTATGACACATAGTAGGTATATTAGAAAATCCTTTACTATTAATGCACAGTTTTGACCTTGAGCTCGGAAGTTGCGTTACGATAGACCTCTATAGAAATCGTCATTTTAGCCCAATTTTAATCAAACCCGGACTTTTCCTGTAGATAATTTCGAGCCAAATAAAGTGCACACAATTTCAATCGAATCTGTTGAGTATTTCGAGAGATATTACATGGATTGCACAATATCATGGAAAAACACACTTTTTTCGAAACTTTGAAACTTCAGGAAGCCGTGAATCCATTGGCAGTGTAGAAAATACAATTTATCTCTGTGAACCTTGACTAAATAGAACCACCTGAAAAGCAACATTTAAATGTAATTAGATGTTATTTTGGGGGTTGAGAATGTTGTGTGGGTTGGGGGGAGGGGGGCGCAAGAGAACTTTTCTGACATTGGACATTTTGCCCGAGTGTACCTCATTACGTCACATCGAATTTTGAAAATGATTTGAGTATATTGAAAACTGAAAGTACCATTTAGGAATCAAAATTGTATTGTTGTTAATTGTTGTGATTTCTGCAGAGATGCGTATTTATTTAGATAAGATTAGATTAATAGGGTTGAACGGCGCGTCAACGACGAGGTTATATTGCGCACATTAATTATTTTACTTTAAACTTTGTTGAATTAAGTGGAGGACATTGGGAGTGGGTTGACCTAACGGGTCCGATCCGGGGGAGTCCAGCACTGGTGGGAAGGCCAGGCCGGAATGGGGACGGACCGGGGGGTGTAATGATTCGGGCCGGCGGAACCCGATTTCAGGGGGATCACCATCTCGAGGGCGAAGGCCGGCCCGATGGGGACCGCAAATTCAAGGGAGGACATGGTTAGGCCAACCCTGGCTGCTCTTTGTCTGGACCTCACCACTGACCTGTCCGGCATGGGTAGCCCTTACACATGAGCATATGCTCGCCGGCGTAGCTGCAATGGATCGTTGGCCAACACAAACCCCACCACCGCGATAAGGTGGCAGCCGTCGATGGGGGTATTTATTTAATCAGGTTGAATCTTATTATGTGGAGACCTGATAAAATCGCATTAAATTCTACTACTCAGTCTTGACCATGGGATTCAAGTATACTTTGTGCTTTTTCGATCATGACCAATCTTCACTCTGCTTTCATAAACTTGATAGTTTGTCCCGTGTTTTCTTAGCACATATTTTTTAATGTTGGAAATCTTTTATTGTGCTGTAATTTTTTATGAATTGCGTATTTGTTTCGTATAATTAACTCATTTGGGTATGATTTCGGATTCAGAATTTGGATTCGTTTAGATTCGTTCACAACTTTTTCAGTTGTTGTTTACAATATTCTATATGTATATTTAATAAGTATATCAAATAAGTATATTCATTTGGAAATTGCCACTTTGGTTTCTTCTTCACTGAACAGATGCCATTCATATTTAACTATTGTTTCGGTTTGTTTTGAAAAAAAATAAGATTTAGAATCGAGTTGCTATTGAGATCGGTAGTTCCGCGAGGGTCAAGTCAATTGTCACGATCAGTCAATTCATCAGCAAGAGTTGTTCAAGAGTTGAGCCATCAATTATACCTTGATCAGAAAATATTGTGATAAGGTCATGTGTTACATGGCGGGGCTCTCTAGTATTTTTTTAAAGTGAACTACTCACCAAGTGGTATGTCCTGGGTGGCGACAAGATGTCTGCCGTACTTCTCGTTGTATTTGATCTCGATGCAAGCCGAGGCGCCTGGAATCATCGGGTTGTCTCCGAGGTACTTCTCAGGCGGTGGACGAACTCTCAGCCTCGGCTTGAAGACCTGCTCGGGAGACTTGAGAGCGGCCAGCTCCTGCTCCATGCTCCGCTTCTTATCCTCTTCCAAGCAGCAAGCGATAGCTTCCTGGAAGTTCACAAGTTGGAATTTCACTGTCAAATAAACTTGAGCGTTGTTACTTTTATAGGGAATTACAACCATCTTACCTCTAGGTTCTTCCTAGCTGCCTCCATGTCACCCAAAGCTTGGTAACACTCAGCCCTTCTCTTGATCACCTTGTATCGCAGTCGACTCGGATAGTTGACCTTGAGAGCCTGCTCAATGTCACTTAGGCATTCCTTGACATTCAATAAAGAGAAGTTCACTGCTGACCTGCAAGATTTAAGAACGTAATCATTAAAGAAGGAAGAAATTAACGAAGGGTTAAAAGATTGGGGTTGAATTCTGATACTTTTCCATCTCCACGCGCATAGTCACTAGAATTTTTAGTAATCTTTCGGGTTGAAAGGTACCTACACCAAACAAAATAATAAAATGGTATTTGAGCGAAACGGATAGACGTAGGTTCCATGACAATCAATATGCCCCAAGGGGCAAGGTGGGGCCGTGCCCCCCCCCCCCCCCCCCCTTCGGACTCCTGACAGAAATCATGTCTGTGGCCATGCCAGGTAACCATTAAAACAATAATCTATTGCAGAATACCTAAGTATAGGCTATGCAATGCATATTTAATACATTTATTTCCTAAGTATTTTCAACTGTTTGCCCCACCTGTTGGCGAATGCAAGAGCAAGTCCGGTAGTGTTCCCATCACACGGTGCAGTCGCAATGCTTCTGGTGTACTTGCGCATTGCTTCATTTAGATCTTGACGCTTGTACGCAGCATTGCCCTGCTCACGTAGACGTGTAGACTCTTCCATGCTCTTGCGGTGCACAGATTTGCAGGTTTCAAACTGGAGTTTACCGAGATATCTTGCTACTGCATCAGCATCCTGCTCTCGATCTTTTTGCACATGCATTCGCTGCATCGTCGCAATGAATGCTAGAACATAGTTGAAATGTTATGAACTCTCTTGAATGGGGGGGGGGGGGGTAAGCCGGGTAAGATAGGCACCGTGCAGTACACTTATGTAAGGTTGCCCATGTAGGTTGCCTACCGCTCACAATGGGGTAACATGAAAGCGCAGAAGCAGAAGGTTTACAGAGGGTTTAAGAAAACCGTATGGCATTAAAATATTCTGAAATCTTCTGAAATCCCACGAAATCTTGGACAACTTTGAATTCTATAAAACTTGAACTTCGAGGAGGCACGTTCTTTATATTTATTTTTTTTGTCTGGGGCTTAACGTCGCACTGTTATGCAGCTAGGCTAATGGCGACGGATGAATGATTATGAGGATGATTGGGAGATGATGTGAAAAGATAAGGTAAGGATGGAAGGTGGGAAGGAGGCGGTCGTGGCATATTAGTAGGGTACCTTCCCAGCATTTGCCTGTCGACTGAGGGAAACCACGAAAAACCCACAGTCAGGAAGGACGACCGCTGTAACCGAACCCGGGCCTCCGGAATACAATTTCAGAGCGTTACCACTCAACCAACCTGTTTTGTATGTCTACATTTATTACGCAGCTGCTTATTAGTGGCATTGGTAGGTACTCTTATGGCGTAGGAATGTGTGTGGAATGTATGTGTCTTATGGTTATGTATCCCCCCCCCCCCCCCCCCCCCCACTCGAGTTAAGAGTTAAGCGTTCCAGAGAATCACTTGCCTCAAACTAGCCCCACCCCCCCCCCCCCCCCCCCCATCACACACACACACACAAATTATCTTCTGAAGCAAATTATTGCATAGAATAACAACAACAAAAAGCATTGCAGCTTCAAAAATGAGACCATCACCCTTGATGCTTACTACTGTGATATAAAAACAGGAACTCAACATATTACCTATAACGTCTGCCATAGCCATACTGAATCAAGAAAACTGAAATGTGCTATAAAATGCATGCGATTTAAAGTACATCCATCAAAAGTCCTTGTTAAATAGAAATGCTTCAAATTTTCCTCAAATACAGTGTTGAGTAGTACAGTGGCGTGCCGACCTATGTAAATTTGGCGCAAATGCGCCGGAATTTTTGGGGGTGGGTGGGTGGGTGGGTACCTGACCGGGGTGGTGGTGCTGAAGGTAGTTTGGAGGATCGCAAAGGAACCAACATGAAATGCGTTCAATTAATGTTAATGAAGATGTTTGGATCAGAAAGAATACGGCCTAGAACCACTTATTACAAAGGTTTATATCCCCTAAACACTGGAGTGTCCAGCAATCTAGGAATGTTCAGGTGATGGATGATGCAGCTCCCTGCTCCAACTGTTGAGGTTTAGTCATGTGAAAGTAAATAGATACAGTTATTGTAATACGTATAACACGTTGTCACCTATATTGATGACCAAAATGCTATTTGCTGGGCGAAATTAAAAAATGCATGTGCTTATTTATCTATATTGCAAATTTCTCACACGTCCGTCAATTCATACATCAAAATCAAATTATACTTTTAAAAAATCTCGCTGAGCGGCATTATTATGGTAGACATTTTCTCACAAAAAATAATTTTTGACTACGTTTTTTCATTTCTTTCAATATATTTAAAGATAATGAACATTGATTTTTATTTAATATGCACCAAAATAATTTGTAACCTCTTCAAAGGGGTCTGGAATTAAAAAATTTCGCTTGCCGGCATTATTTTCATGGCATTTGCCAAATAAAATTATTTTTTTCTGGTCTGTTTCCCGTTATTTTATACACACTAAAATTATTTTTAACCTCTCTTAAAGGTCTAAAATTCAAAAAATTTCGCTGCGCGGCATTATTGTCATGACATTTTTGTATATAAAATTAATGCTTGATGGTATGTTTCCCGTTATTTTAAACACACCAAAATAATGTTAATATCTCTTAAGAGGGTTAAAATTTAAAACTTTTCCTTGCGCGGCATTATTTTCATGTTCTTTTCCAAATAAAATTAATTTTTCTGGTCTGTTTCTTGTTATTTTATGCACACTAAAATTATTTTTAACCTCTCTTAGGGCCGGTCTTTCAATACTTTGCTAAAGACTCAATTAGCTGTTACCAGTTAGTTAGTACAAAACTCTGTCATTCAATTGGTTGTTGCCATGACAATACAGTCCTTATCAACCACTTAAATGTTAGCAGCGCGGCATTATTTTCATGACATTTTTCCACTGAAATAATTTTTTCTTGTCCTTTTCACGTTATTTTATACATATTAAAATAATTTTTAATCTCTCCTAAGACGGCTAAAATTCAAAAATTTCGCTGCGCGGCATTATTTTCATGTCTTTTTCCAAATAAAATATTTGTTTTGGTCTGTTTCTCGTTATTTTTTACACTTCTAACTCTCTTTAAGGTCTAAATTCAAAAATTTCTCTGCGCGGCATTGTTTTCATGACATTTTCTAACTGAAATAAATGTTTTCTTGTCCTTTTCCCGTTATTTTATACATATTAAAATAATTTTTTATCTCTCCTAAGACGGCTAAAATTCAAAAATTTCGCTGCGCGGCATTATTTTCATGTCTTTTTCCAAATAAAATAATTTTTTTTGGTCTGTTTCTCGTTATTTTTAACACTTCTAACTCTCTTAAAGGTCTAAATTCATAAATTTCTCTGCGCGGCATTGTTTTCATGACATTTTCTAACTGAAATAAATGTTTTCTTGTCTTTTTCCCGTTATTTTATACATATTAAAATAATTTTTAACCTCTCCTAAGAGGGCCAAAATTCAAAAATTTCGCTGCGCGGCATTATTTTCGTGACTTTTTCTAAATAAAATTAATTTTTCTGGTCTGTTTCCTACTTACGAGTATTTTATAAACACTACAATTAAGTACCTCTCTTAAAGGTCTAAAATTCAAAAATTTCGCTGCGGGGCTACATTTTTATGACTTTTTTCAACTAAAATTAATTTTGGCATGTCTGTTTCCCTTTATTTTGTACACAACCTCTGGCCTGAAATTCAAAAATTTCGCTGCGCACTTATTTCCCGGGCAATACTCATTTTCTAGCACAATCGCTTGACAGGTTCAAGCCTAACGCCTGGAAGGGGTGGGTGGGTCCCTGTGAACCGAAATGCGCCAAATGTTTTGGAGGTTCGGCACGCCACTGGAGTAGTAACATGATACAAAGTAACATGTTACTGGTAACATGCTACTTTTTTCAAGTAAAAGTAACTGTAACATGTTACTTTAAAAATAAAGTAATTGTAATTGTATTCAGTTACTTTCTTTATTGAAAATTGTAACTGTAACTTTTATCCCGTTACAATTTTGAGTAACTTTACTGAAATGTAACATGTTACATTTAATCCATCACTGAATAACGTAAAATGTCCGATTCGTTAGAAAATGGAAAAAAATCAACCCCCTAGAAGGCATAAAATGACAAAAAATTTATAAAAAGCCGCTGGCCTGGACTTTTTTCTTGTCCTGCCAGCCCAGTTCACTGTCTTCAGTTATCAATCACAACGTAATTCAATCCCTTCAAATGCAAAAAAATTCAAGGAAAAATACTTCCAAATTAAAAGTAACTGTGAAAGTAACTGCTGTCAATATTAAAGTAACTGTAACTTAACACTGATACTTTTCGTTCGAAAAGTAACTGTATCAGTGTTACTTTTGAAACCCCTGTAACTGTAACTGTAACACTGTTAGAATTTTGAGCAAGTAACTGTAACTGTAACACTGCTACATTTTAAAAGTAACTTTGACAACACTGCTCAAATATGCCTCAAGCAATACCATTTGCAAATACGAAAAGAAAAACATGCGTCACGGGATTAATTTAAGAGATATCTTAAAAGGTAATCTTGAAATTTCCCATAAGATAACATGGTGAAGCTTCAAAATTACACTTATATCTTCTGTAGAAATCGTAATATAAACTACATAGTAAAAATATTGATTTCATTTTAAAGGCAGATTTTTTTCAATATTTTAGCCGTTTAAAAATGTGGGGGTACGGGATTAAATAAAGAGATATTCAAGAATAATACCCTAATTTAGACAGTTTCTACTAGAAACTGCTTAAAATCAAATCAAGTACTTAATTCGTACTGCATGAAATTAATTCAAATAATTGTTAATTCTTTATAAAATATCGTATTTCTACAAAGTAATCTTATGATATTCATCAACAATGCAAAATATAGTTGTAAAATATTTATTTCATTGATTTGTAATTTGATTTGTGAGTCACTGACTTGAATGACGTGGACTATCGATGGTACTACTTATTTTCCATTTGAAGAATTATATAAGTTTGAGATTGCGTCTTGAATTTGCCACGCGATATGGGGCTGTGCATAAAGGACGTCACGCTTCAGGGGGGGAGGGGGGGTTCACCAGTATAGGACACAGTGTGACAGGGGGGAGGGGGGGTACTGGAGGCAGTAGGACGTCACGTTTTGATATAGATATTTTCAAGCATTTTAAAATTCAGTTGATACGTCAGGACCGAAAATTTCGCTGAAAACGAGAAATTCTGATACATTTTACAGTCAAAAATATTCTATTTAAGGGGGGGTAGAGATAGATTTGTGACGTCCTTTTAGGGGGGGGGGGTCTCGAAAAGTGTGACACAGCGTGACAGGGGGGTGGGGGGGAGTCAAAATATCCCATTTTTAGCGTGACGTCCTTTATGCACAGCCCCTATGCTTGTTTTACTTGGTCTTGGTGAAACAAAAACATTAGGTACCTAAGTGAAACAGAATACAAATTAAGCTTTTCAATTCCCAAATTGTCTAGAGAGCAAAATGTTGTGCTTAGTAGTAATAGTTAAACCTAATCATATACCTAATGTAAGTTTCTGAACAAAACATAGAGTTCAGTGGGAGACATTTCACGCTTGGAATTTAATGTTGAACTAGCTAGTATATTATTGCATCATGGTCACATCCAATGTTCGAGGTGGATGTGTCGTGTATTATACTGGGGTCTTCAACACTTTAAATTCATTTGGAAATGTACCTACTAAACATTTTCCGAGACTAGCGCCCCGGACCCGCGTCTTACTGGGGGGCCCTCCCTTTCCCAAGATCCCCTATCGCTTTCATGCGTGATGCACGCATGTGATGCCGTTGTGTTGTTACTATTCAGATGATAAAATACTAAATTCGTAAAATTGTAGTGCCCTCTCCCAAGTTTTGACTTGCCACCCACCACATCCCTGACCCGAGAATAATGTATGATACCATTAGTGATTGACTGACTCAAGAATGTTCGTGCAACCATTGACAATCAAAACTGGACTCAAAGTAGGATCCTACAATCCAAGAATCACAAGTCTAATTATAAAATAAGTGATAATAGATAAGAAGGAATGATTCATGCGACCTCCTACTTACCTCAGATCTATCAATGAAGTACTGCAAAGCCGAACGTTTCCAGTTTTAAGCGGTCTCTGTTTTCCTTCGTCTGTCATTCAGATTCACTATCACAATGACTGTTGACTGGTGATTCACTCACTCTGGAATTGGATTTCACAAGATGTCGGACGGAGGAGTGGGGGGCAAACGTGGTGGGGGTGTTGCAGCGCGGGAGATACAATTCCCCTCCTACTTGTCTGATCTTCGAGTTGAAGGCCAGACGTAAAATTAATCCATTTACTTCGCGGGGGGGGGGGGGGGGGGGGGGCATGGATTCAATCGCCCCTGGCCACATTTTCTTCAGCATTTGTCAATTTACAAAATATCAAAAATGTTTAGTAATATTCTTCTACCATGGAGCCTGCCTATTCTGACCCTATCTTCAAAATCGGTAAGTTGCTTACGCAGCTTATATTGGAACATAGCCGCTGCAATATGAACTGCCTCGGTAGCTCAGTTGGTAGAGCATCTGACTGGATATCGGAAGGTCCTGACTCCTGGGTTCGAGTCCCACTCGAGAAAAATCTTTTCATATGTGGTATTTATTGATGGTATTTAATGATGTTCCAAATGCACCCAAATCGCATCAGTGACCTTGAAAAAAATCTCGAGGACATTTCCTTCGAACCCTTTACTTATCTTCGCGCCTGGAAATGATTTTACCCCGGGGATTACGAAAGCCCCCCCCCCCCTTCCCCGCACAAGAAATTTTGAAATCAACTCTGATTTACTCTAAGAATGATTCAGTCGTTTTCAGAAGAGGATCACAAGGGAGAACACCACGCGAGCTTGTGGAAGGGGTAGAACTAGGAGTCCGTCAACGAGACAGAGGAGGATTACAAGGGAGAACACAACGCGAGCTTGTGGAAGGGGTAGAACTAGGAGCCCGTCAACGAGACAAAGGGGGATCACAAGAACACCGTGCGAGCTTGTGGAAGGGGTAGAACTAGAAGCCCGTCAACGAGACAGAAGAGGATCACAAGGGAGAACACCGTGTGAGCTTGTGGAAGGGGTAGAACTAGGAGCCCGTCAACGAGACAGAAGAGGATCACAAGGGAGAACAGCGTGCGAGCTTGAAGAAGGGGTAGAACTAGGAGCCCGTCAACGAGACAGAAGAGGATCACAAGGGAGAACAGCGTGCGAGCTTGTGGAAGGGGTAGAACTAGGAGCCCGTCAACGAGACAGAAGAGGATCACAAGGGAGAACACCGTGTGATTTTGTGGAAGGGGGAGAACTAGGGGCCCCTTCAACGGTGGCCATGGCTAAGCTGGGTTAATAAATATATAACTAAATACAAATGACCTGTCTCTTCATCACATACAATCCCCGTGACGACACTTAAGTATTTTATCATCGATCCGTTCATACATATTTCAGCTAGCCGAATAAGTTGTAGTGGAATACATTTGTTTCGTGTGTCGTTACATGCATATTTAATAATCATCAGAAATACAGCTTGGAAACCAAGAGGCACTACACTAGTCAGAATTGAGACAGGCTGGTGGTTGTTAGACCTGTTGTTGTGGCTTAGCTGGTTGTTGTAGAAGACACACTGTAAGCAAAGTGTTTATAGACGTTGGTTGCTAATGTGCAAGGTGTTTATAGAAGTTGGTTGCTTCTATAAACACCTTGAACTGTACGTTTCTATTTTGTCTAGCTCTCACAATGCCGGACTGGGCTCGTCAGGGGCCTCGGCGGCTATTGTCACTAATTTACATGTTTTGAGGAGAAAGCAGCCCACCAACTTGCCCCGTAGGGTGCTTTTTTGGATTTTTATAACTTTAAAAATGAAATTTAAAAACGTTATTGTAAATTTTAACAGTTAATTTTTTTGATAAGAAAAACATAACAGACACATTGAATCATGCCCCGCAGGGTGCTTTTTGATTTTTTATAATTTTTAACTCTTTTTTGGGATTGTAAAAATATGTATTTTGTTGCATAATGTTCAACAAAAAGTTAATGGAAGGCAAATTGTAATACAAAAGGCCCCCAACAGTCTGCCCCGCAGAGCGCTTTTTGAATTTAGTTTTTTTTAAATCATTAATATACATAAAAACAGGCCTCCAGCCTGGCGAGCAAGGTCATTTTTTGTATTTTTGTTAATTTTCAATCGACTTTGGGATTGCAAAATTGTGTATATGGAGTCAAAATGCCCAGTTAGCGAAAGAAATATTAAAATAAAACTCCATATGCCAGCCCCGAAGGGCGCTTTTAAACTTTTGTAATTTTTAAAATTTTTTTGGGATTCTATAAAATGTGTATTTGGCTGCAAAATGTTCAACATAAAGTTAATGGAAGATGGGCCCCCAACCTGCCCCGCAAGGCGCTTTTTTGACTTCTGCTATCTTTATATTGATTGTTTGAAGATAAAAATGTATGTTAACACAATCTAGGGGCCTCAATAGCCAGGCCAGTCCGGCCTTGAACTCTCAAGATGGCTCGTAGAAATGCTGATTGCGAGGATTTACCACACACAGAAGAAGGAACTTTTAAACAAACTTTTCGTGTAATGGATTATTTAGGTATGTATACTTTTTATTTATTATACAAAAGAAGGAGAATATAATGTATTTAAAGGGTTCATGGAAAAATGTCTGTCAGACAGGTTTTATACAAACTTTTATTACTTGTCAATAATATAAAACGTCAATTTCTAATCAGTGAATCATTTTGTGAAAGATTTTAAATATTTTAACATCCGCTGACCCGCCCGGCGTTGCTCGTGCTTGTGGGGGAGGGATACATATGATATAGGCGACCCGCATTACACCTATGTGAGACGGATTGCCTATGTTGCCCGGCGCAGCAACCCTGTCCATAGAGATCCATGTAACCCATAACACTTGTAAAGCCATACGCTATACATACTACGCTTGTGAGATATGCAACCCACATGACTTAAAATTGTGTTAACGTAAAGTAATTCTTGGAATGTGTGTACATGACTAGGCTCTCTAGTCTACACGAGTCGGTCAAATGTCATACGTGACTGAGCCGCAATTTCTAGCATCAGCAGTTTTGATAATTTGCACACATTCGTCTAAGCAGAACAATGTATTTAATGTTCTATTAGGGGTGTTTTTTTTTTCAATTAGGGGTGGTTTGCGAAATGGGGTAAGTACCCTACGATTTGCGCAGCATCAGTTAGAATATCCATACCAAATTTGGTTGAGATCGGTCAAAGGGTGTAGGAGTATGAAGAACATATAACAGACTATAGGTATAGATTTTGACTATTTTGTCCATTTTTCATTTTGGTTTTCATGTTGGTTTTCCAGCAAACATTTCTTTTATCTGATGATGATTAGTGAATCTAAACAAAATATTATAAGTTCATTACAAAAAATAAAAGTTTGATAAAATTCAAGTTAAAAAATTTGTTTCCCAGGAATGTTTGCATATTCCACCGACGTGAAGAAGAACATCAAGAACTGGGAATATCACATTCGACTAGTGGACTCCGTGGCGACAACATCTCTGCAGGGTCATACCAATCGTACGTACAACTGAATGCTTGGCATACACAGTGAGTACAAACAAATATTCTACAAGTTCAGACAAATCAACATAAAGATCTGTCAGCAACGCAACCGTAAAACATACATCCAGCCCGGGAGGGCTAGGATTAGCGAAAGAATATCTTCAAAAACAATCAAACATGCAATTTAACGCAATTGTCCCACCACCAATCCCCAAACGATCATTACCTGACGCAACAAGCATACCGACTCAGAACACAAATTCAGATAAAATGCAATCCGTCAAAGCACAAAACAATAACAGAGGCAACAAACGTCGCAAACAAGACGACGCGATGGATGCTAGCACAATCCTAGACACGTCCAACAGATTCTCAATGCTATCAGACGACAGCACAGGAGATGAAGACGAGGTAGCTGACTCAAGCCAACCCACCCGACAGACACAAAATCAAAACGCAGTTCACAAGACAAGGCCACCCCCGCCAATAGTCTTATACCATCTATTCAATAACCACGCCGCAACTTTTTCTGAACTCAAGAAAAATCTAACAGATGAGTTTGACATTAAATACAAAGGGGACAGAATTATTATTTTGACAAAGAACATAGCAGATTATAACATAACTCAAAAAACGTTTAACGATGCCAAACTAGAGTACCACACATATACGCCGAGAGACCAGCGCGAAATCAGATTAGTCGCTAAGAACCTCCCACCTAATCTCACAACCCAAGAGATAATGGATGACTTAAAAAGCCAAAATATGCCTGCTACGAAAATCAAGCAAATGATAAAAAACCCATCGGAATCTAATCCACTCTCTGTACCATATCCCATGTTCATAATAACGTTTGCCGCTAACACCAAGTCGAGCGATGTGTACAAAATTAAAAAAATATGTCGATGCGTAACAACATGGCAACCATACAGGAACATATCGGGAGTAACACAGTGCTTTAACTGTCAGTCATTCGCCCACACCTCTAAGAACTGCCACAGACAGCCTAAATGTGTCAAGTGCAAGGAGAATCACTCCACTAAAGATTGCATCAAAGACCCAGCAACCCCTCCCACCTGCACTAACTGCGGTGGCCCACACCCCTCGAGCTTCAGGCAATGCCCTGTATTTGCCAAACAACTCAGCCTCAAATCACAGCGGTCATCTCCTGCTCACAACAACAACAACAACAACAACTCATCTAACCCATCATATCAATACAGACAAGCAAATTTCCCTCCGCTCGGCAACAGCGCATCAACAAACGACAATGAAATACCAACCTGGCCACGTACTACACAACGGAACCCACCACATCAACAAGCCGCAGAAGAAATCAGCATTTCTAGCGTAATGCAGCTCCTCAAATCACTTTTTGGAGGCCTTGACCTGCCCAAAATCAAGAACACACTGATCAAAACAATTCAACAAGCTTCCGAAGCGGAAGACACATTTTCCAAAGTCATAATCCTCGCAGAAGGGTTGTTTACCTTATTACCCTAACCTTTTGCAATGGCCATGCAACTACCGAAATATAACGTACTTTTCTGGAATAGCAATTCCGTACTAAATAAAACACATGAACTCATCAACATGGCTCAAAAGCATGACATCGACATCATAGGAATATCGGAAACTCATCTTAACCCAAGACACAAACTGAAACTAAGAGGCTACAAAGTATACAGAAGTGACCGTAATGGAAAAGGCGGAGGAGTTGCCATCGCAGTTAAAAGTACTATTAGGCACTTTCAACAAACTATCCCAATTCTAGAAAAACTAGAAGCTGTAGCCATCACTCTCCACACATCCTTCATCAACGTAACTATTGTTTCCGTCTACAACCCACCAAAAGGCCGTATCTCTACAGGCGACATCAACAAACTCCTAAGACTTAACAAGAAAGTCATAATAATCGGCGACTTAAACGCGAAACACATTACTTGGAACTGCTTTGCAAACAATAGAAACGGCACCACACTTTTAGAGCACTCAACTACCAAGAATTTCAAAATACTATACCCACCTGAACCGACATACCAGCCTTCTAGGAACAACGCTCGTCCCAGCGTACTGGACCTAACGCTGACGAAGGGAGTAGACTTCGTCTCGAGCCTCACGTCTAGACCATGTCTGCCTTCTGATCATAACCCAGTTCTTTTTACCATTGAAAAAACTAATGATCAGATTCCACCTAAAAGTGTCCATAACTACAATACAGCTAACTGGAAAACATTCCGTCTCGAATTAGACAAAAACAACATTACTAACCCTAGAATCAACTCTAAAGCAGACATTGACCATCACTTAGCTCACTTCAGCGAAAATATCAAGACAGCCTTGAATGTAGCTGCTCCTCCAACAAACATATCTCACCGTGTCATCCCTCTACCAGATTCCATCATAGCCAAGATCAAAGCTCGCAACAAGCTTCTTAGGTTATTCCAATCGACAAGATTGCAACACATCAAAACTTCAGTCAACAGCGCTAATGCAAGTATTAGAAAAGACATTGCAAAATGGAGGAATAACAATTGGGGTGACTTCCTTATCAAGCTGAAACCAACAGAGACTTGCACGTTGTGGAGTGCAACGAGGCTATTCAAGAAGAAAACAATGACCATCCCGCCACTTTCCGTTCCCGGAGGCATGGCACTCAGCGATAATGAAAAAGCAAATGCTCTTGCGGACAACTTTCAGAATATTCACAACCAGAACGCAACGCTAGGAACTTCGAGTCATAATTTATTAGTGCAGAGAGCTGTCCGCAAATATCTCATACAACCAATTGAAACAACTGATATTGAGCTCATCACCCCCAAGGAATTGAGAGATATACTACTCAGCAGGAAAAACAAAAAGGCCCCAGGTCAAGACAACTTAACAAACTTTGTCCTAAAACAGCTATCCAAGAAGGCAATTGTTTCATTAACAACTATATTTAACAAGATGTTAATTCTCTCGTACTTCCCCGAATCGTGGAAATTAGCGAAAATCCTTGCTATCCACAAACCTGGAAAAGACTCCACCCTGGCTACGAGCTACAGGCCAATCAGTCTGTTGAGCTCGCTAAGCAAAGCTTTTGAGAAAATTATTCTTGTCCGAATCAACAAGTACATCACCTCAAACAACACTATTATAAATGAACAATTTGGCTTCCGCCCGAAACATTCGACTACGCATCAACTGGTTCGCCTCGCAGAATATATCACCGAGAAGTTTAACTCTAAACAGCATACTGGTATGGTTCTACTAGACATCGAGAAGGCATTTGACACCGTATGGCACCACGGTCTGATGTTCAAACTTATCAGTCTACACGTCCCAAAATACATATGTCACATCCTCCATTCCTATCTACAAAACCGAACTTTTTATGTAACCATCAACGAAGCCAGATCATCTCATAGACCTATTTCAGCTGGGGTACCCCAAGGTTCCCTGCTAGGCCCAGTTCTTTTTTCACTTTATATAAATGATGTTCCAAGGTCTCCTCACATCCATTTGTCCCTCTATGCTGACGACACGGCAATCTTCTTCTCTTCCTTCAGAACAGACACAATTCAAACCAGACTGCAAAAGGCATACCTCAAAATTGAAAGATTCTTTAAAAAATGGAAAATCAAAGTTAATGATGACAAGACAACATCAATTTTATTTACTAAAAGATTACCATCCAGAAGACCACAGATCGTTTTAAATAACGTAGTTATCAACTGGTCAAGCAGCGTTAAATACCTTGGCGTCCAACTTGACTCCAGGCTAACATACGCTGCTCACATCAAGCACAAGATCCAGCAAGCTTATGCCGTAATGTCAAGCTTATACCCCATGTTTAACAAGAGCAGCCGTCTAAGCGAAGAGAATAAACTTCTAATCTACAAAATGATCATCAGGCCTATCATCTCATATGCAGCACCAGCATGGAGCAGCGCATCCGACACAAACATCAAGAAGCTGCAAGTAGTCCAGAATAAATGTTTAAGAATAGCGGGAAACTATCCACGATACACTAGGAGTAGTAGAATACACAATAAGTTCAAAGTACCTTCAGTACATAGCTTTATACACAAATTAACTTACAACTTTTACATAAATAGTCTCAATAATCCAAATCCTCTCATCTCATCTCTTGGGCAGTACTCATTAAACAAATCTTTTTTTTTTTTTTTTTTTTTTTTTTTTTTTTTTATGGCGTTACAGGACTGGTAGTCCTATTGCCGCCTCAACAACTCTACTCCATTGACGATGCGCCATTATCTTTATACAAACACAAAAGACCCATGCATATAATCATGTAAACTTAATCACTTAATCACTACTGTATTGTTCTCCTGGATGGCTGCGATTGTAGAATCATCATTATCATCATTAGTAAATATGTAATTACACTTATTTATTTTTGCTTGTAACAAAACTATTATCAATAAGTTAACCATTATGCCTGTAATCCCACAATCCAATTACTTTCATTCTTTCGGTTTTTTTTGCACTTTTTTCCGAAATTCAATACTTGATTTCGAAACCCAGTACTTTATCAATAACGTAATACAAACATTTTTATGCCTGGAAGTAAAAGACCCTGATTTCTTTATTAGTTTCTAAGTATTCCTATAATTCATTTTTTCTGTATGTATGTCAACTGTGATTGTAAATCCATGTACATGTGTAAATAAAGATTTTATAAAAAATAAAAAAAAAATAAAGAACTGGTTAAGGTTCTATCTACCACGCCTTGTAATGGTTCAGAATTGTTTCGAAGCATTCTTCGGCCGATACCTGTACCTCATCATCAACTCAGGCTCCATAACAATGCAACAGTTACTCATGTTAGTCATCCTCGTGAATATTGCAATGATTCTGTCAACACAAAACCTGAACTTCTATCTCAGAGCAGAGAGATTTCGAATCTTCATAACGTCATTGGAACGTATCTTTGTCGACCACGCTTCTGATAACACGAGATGTCATGAGATCGTCGAGAAAGATACAAGAGTTAGAAGAGCGCTGATGAAATTCGCTGTTCCGGGATACATAATAATAGTTCACGTTGTCGGTGTTGCTATGTACACTGTTTTCTTCATGACGGGGAATTTCCTATTTCCATATGGGTAAGTCTTCTCACAATAGGTATACAGCGGCGTAACTACGGGTACAGGGCACAATTGACGCAGACGGACGACGCGGACGGACGACGGAGACGGATACGATGTTTAGGTATGACAAATTCACTCTGCTGTTCACAATTCGAACGAGGACGGACGACGCAGACGTCATACATTAACATCGTATCCGTCTCCGTCGTCCGTCCGCGTCGTCGTCCGTCTGCGTCAATTGTGCATCGGCCTTAGGCGTAAGCGACGTACGCGACCGCGTACGGCGGCACATAGGATAGGCGGCACTTTCAGCAATTTTCGAATATTTATTATTTTGTGCCATCATGTTATTTGGCCAATATTTAAGCTCGGAAGAAATAAAATAATTTTTGGGGAAACGACGACTGAGGTTTTGTTATGTCTCCAAACAAATCTCGTTCATGATATGCTAATACCTGAAGTTCCTGAACTTTTTGTTTGCGGATGAAAAATTACCTAGAAAAATGTATTTCAATTTTGCAGTAATTTTAAAAGAAACGCGTAGGTTTACTTCAAAATGACCATGAAGTGTAAAAAAATCGGGAGTGGCACCCCCCCCCCCCCCCCCCTCCTGAAATCAGAGCATCATCTAAGAAAAATATTATGTGAGCAAAAAAATAAAAGAAAGAAGCAGATATTGTAGGTACCGAAAACTTACCAAAATGATTGAAATTTTTGTGGGCATTGGCCCCCGAACCCCCCAATTGGACCGTAGTCTTTCAAATTATTATTAATACCCCCCCCCCCCCCCCCCCCATAGAAATGTCATCCTGCATATGCCTTTGATAGGCGGCATTATCATGGGAAAATAATTTAGAATATTTCATATTTCAGTCAAATTTATTTTATTACGACATTCAAGTCTAATTATATAATTACACAGTCAATGGAGACTAAAGTGGCAAATTTACAAGTTAAAGTGGTAACGTAACCATACGTACCATACGTAACACATTAGAGTATATTATGTAAAAGTGGACAGTGGTAAATGTGGAACGTTCCACATTCAAGTCTTATTTATTCACATCACATTCCAAGTACCTAATCAATAAAATTGAAAAAAGTATAGTGAATGACCGTGTATGAAGTATTGAGCATCAAATCACATTCGCATTCACATCAAATCACTTTCTGAGTAATCATTAATATTGGTCGGCAGTCGGCTGTCTTCGGATATAAGCGGAAACACACGAAACTGACAACTACAGGCTGACGTCACTCTGACATCAGAAATAAAAGAGTGGAGTGAATATTAGGACTCCCGTTTTAGTAAAATTATGGTGCTAAAAAAAACATGTGTTTGGACAAAATAAAACTAATAACTTATTCCAAGCTATGAAATTATTTTCATTGAACAGTTCTGAAGACGCATACAAAGCCTTATTTTGTTAACAATTTCATCGGTAAAAGATATTCATGGTTTTCACGTGACGTCACGGCAGTCGTCTCGGCCGCATTTCCCCTACTTTACCCCTCCTGAGTATTCATGGTTTTCACGTGACGTCACGGCAGTCTTCTCGGCCGCATTTCCCCTACTTTACCCCTCCTGAGTAAACACGAGTCACTGTTGTAGCTAGAGTAGCATTGTAAACAATCGCTTTTAGGTGGCTCGGCTAATCGGACATGGTCTCAGATCTTCATAATTTTTTGTCTACTTATTGATAATCACGTCATACACAATCCTTGAAAAAATTGAACAATTCTCGTGTCTAGTTTCTGAGATAAATTGAGTTTTCTTCCCCATATAATCTTATGGCATTGGCAGCCACGTAAAATCGTGTCACATTTATACTAATAATGTAGATCTGATTTTTATGTATTCCCAACTTTGAACAAAATACTTATTTTCTGATAGATAGTTGGAACTTCTATTAGGAAAGAAATTGAAAACAATTCCAACGTGTGCTATTTTTAGAAGTTATAAACCAAAAACGAAATGATTTCCCTATACCTCCTGTGTTACAGTTTCTTCCATTCTCGGAAGGCAATAAATTGAAACTTCGCTATCAGACAGGAGTTGTAAGTTTAATCGCATGTAATGATTCTTTTATACTTAAATAGAGGTCACCACTGACCCCAGAGGGAAAATCTCGAATTATATCAGAGCCAAATCTTTTTTAAATGTCCTAAGGAACAACACCACCAAATTTCATGCTTGTATCACAAAATGCTCAATTATTCCTCTTAGCCGCTCTACTAGGTATATGCATTTATTTTATATTTTTGCCCTCGAAGTTATAAAAGCTACGTCAATCCTGACATAGACAATGTTTCACTGGTTTTCTGCCGTTCCATAATACGGCTGTTGAAATCTAATGTGTCAAATGATTTCCAAATTGAATATTTATTATGACTTGAATGTTTTTTTATTTCACTTTTTAATACACAAATAAGTTATTATAGTTTCTTTTCCTTTAAACTTGAACGACTACGCTTTAATTTAAATATTTAACATGAAGAATTCATGTCAAACTCTTGGTGACTCTAGTTTTCACATGCATTTTTACGGCAGGCAAGTGCTACTTGTATACCCAAAATGGCGGCGTGACTGAAATACCTGGCCGTGGAGGGGCGGAAGTGGGGCTCGTGAAAACCATGAATACAGGAGTCACTGTTGTAGCTAGTGTAGCATTGTAAACAATCGCTTTTAGGTGGCTCAGCTAATCGGGCAGAGTCTCAGATCTTAATAATTTTTTGTCTACTTATTGATAATCACGTCATACACAATCCTTGAAAAAATTGAACAATTCTCGTGTCTAGTTTCTGAGATAAATTGAGTTTTCTTCCCCATATTATCTTATGGCATTGGCAGCCACGTAGAATCGTGTCACATTTATACTAATAATGTAGATCTGATTTGTATGTATTCCCAACTTTGAACAAAAAACTTATTTTCTGATAGATAGTTGGAACTTCTATTAGGAAAGAAATTGAAAACAATTCCAACGTGTGCTATTTTAGAAGTTATAAACCAAAAACGAAATGATTTCCCTATACCTCCTGTGTTACAGTTTCTTTCATTATCCGAAGGCAATAAATTGAAACTTCGCTATAAGACAGGAGTTGCAAGTTTAATCACATGTAATGATTCTTTTATACTTAAATATAGAGGTCACCACTGACCCCAGAGGGAAAATCTCGAAGTTATAAAAGCTACGGCAATGCTGACATAGAAAATTGTTCACTGGTTTTCTGTCGTCTTCTATTACGGCTGTTGAAATCTAACGTGTCAAATGATTTCCAAATTGAATATTTATTATGACTTGAATGCTTTTTTATTTCACTTTTTAATACACAAATAAGTTATTTTAGTTTCTTCTTCTTTAAACTTGAACGACTACGCTTTAATTTAAATATTTAACATGGAGAATTCATGTCAAACTCTTGGTGACTCTAGATTTCACATGCATTTTTACGGCAGGCAAGTGCTACTTGTATACCCAAAATGGCGGCGTGACTGAAATACCTGGCCGTGGAGGGGCGGAAGTGGGGCTCGTGAAAACCATGAATTGATAAACATCGATTTTAAAACTCTTCAAGGCCACGCTCACTACTCAACCCTCTTCCTTATGGCCGTGGCACGGATTCCGTCAAATGGATTTGGGAAAACGTTCTAGAATATACCTCCTGGTCTCTAGACTCGGTTCAGCCAGAGCTGAAAAAAAATAGGAACGCGTTAAAGTTACGTTACTTTCCGAAAAAAAGGAACTAGTTAAAGTTAAAGTTCCTCAACTAATCAGAGGAACTGGAAGTTCCTTTTCAATGAAAAGTTACTTTGAAAGTTACTTGACCATTTTATTTCCGGAATGCAGCTAATTTGCTAAAACACAAATTCAGGCCGTAATTTTTCTCTGTGGAAAACAAAATTTTCAACGAAATTCCTCCCAGTAAGAAGTCTTGCATCTAATTCTACCCCCCCCCCCCCCCCCCCCCCCCCCCATGCCACGGCAGGGTTGGTCAAGTGCAAGTGAGAGGGCGAACTGGTGACGCACTAAGCATGAACGGCGTGATTGGAATGCGGTTTTGTGCAGGTGGCCTAAAATTCCTTATCACAGAAAATCAGGTACATATTTGAGGGCGGAAATGGTGTAGTTTTGAATGTTGAGGGAAGGTACATTCTGCTCTAAAAGTAACTGCAAAAGGAACTTTTATAAATGTGAAAGTTCCACAACAAAAAGGAACTTTCCACGTTACTAAGTTACTTCTATCATAGCAGGAACGCGTTACTGTAAAAGTTACAAAAAAGTAACGCGTTGCAGGATATCATTCACTTGATAGAGAGCGGAGGAGTGGAATTCCATAAAATCCAATAGGTATCAAAGACGTATTTATATTGCAGAATGTCTCTTCCTTATGACAACACATCATCACCAAACATGGAATTGACATCACTGATGTTTATGGTCACATGGACAACTTCAATTGGTATATTCTTTGCTGAGCAGCTAATAATATTTACATTCATTCTCAATTTGACTTTCCAATTCCGAGTTCTGCACGACAAATTGTTGCATAACCGAGCTGACAGTCTCGAGCACATCATGGCCAAGCGTCGCCAGAAGACTGAGAACAGTCGAACACCAGCTGAGCGAGGTGTGATGGAGTTAAGGTGTGATGGAGTTAAGTCAATGAGGAGCTGACAGTCTTGAGCACATCATTGCCAAGCTTCGCCAGAAGACTGAGAACAGTCGAACACCAGCTGAGCGAGGTGTGATGGAGTTAAGTCAAGGAGGAGCTGACAGTCTCGAGCACATCATGGCCAAGCTTGAGAACAGTCGAACACCAGCTGAGCGAGTCTCGTATGAGAGACCAAGGGCATGGAAGGTGATAGGAGCGCTCCGGTATCCAATCAGATACAAAGCTGATGAAGAGAAGCGTGAGCTTGACTTGGAGATGGAATCTCGTCTGAAAGAATGCATCCAGCATCATCAGGCGCTGCTCAAGTGAGGAATACTGACGCGTTAAGTACAACCTAACACAATTGCAATCTGTCTTAATAACGTGTATCTCATTTAGGGGAGTGTGGAAAAAACCCGTTTTTTTCTGAAAAATCCGAGCTTTTTTTTCCTGGAGGTGGGAAAAAATGGGTTTTTGGGGAAAAATTGAAAATTATTATTTTATTGGTTCTTAGTAACTTTTTATGTAAAAATTATATATTGGAGGATTTAAACTATATTTTGGCATGAGCACGACTTTGAGAAATGGACAATGTAGATTTTAATAATACTACAGTCCAAGGTATTTCACAGTCAATAAGGAAATGCATTCTCAATACATTGTAAATGATACATTTATTGAGATTCTCGAAATAGAAAACTGATAATAATATTATATGAATGAAATCATATTGTAAATTTAGAAATGGTAACACGAATATGGCTAAATCCTGCCATATGGGATAGAAGCTGTAAGAGGACACTCCCACTGCTTTGCAAAAGGCGGGAGATTTTTAAAACGTCAACTCACGGCTAAGTTAAGAAATTACTTAAGGTGATACTAGCGCTCGGCCGTTTTAGAAAATTGAGAGAGAAAAATTGTGTCGTAAGTGAGTGTAACTTTTACAGGATGTTCACATGATCAGTCTGATTGTTTATTAGTAGCACTTTTTAATTTTTGCTTATTGCATCGTTAATTAGGTGCTGGTTATTCAACAAAACCGCGCAAAACGATGAAATTTGCGATACGATTGGAGACCAATTGATCTCAAATTTTAATCATGATTAGATGAAAGACAAACTTAGGGTTATCCCTTGGCACATTTTTGAAATTTAATTTTATACGGCACCCAGGGAGACGAGAAAATAGCTAATTTTTCACAAAAAATCCACTAATTATTACTAATTAACGAAACAAAAAATTTAAAATGTACCAAGGGATAACCCTAAGTTTGTCTTTTATCTAATCACGATTAAAATTTCAAATAATTTGGTCTACCCATTTCGTCTCCAATCGTATCGCAAAAAGTGTCTACAAAAAGCAGAAAAATCGCTCGCGCTTGCAGCACCTTAAAATGGCATTCTATTTTAGTACAGAAAAGGACGTGTAACAATCCAAATTTTGGTGAAAGACTTTCTTTTGTGCAGTATCTAAAAATTAATTCGTCGTGGTACCAAAAAAAATGTTACGATACATGCAAAAAAATCAATTTTTCCCAAAATGCCCGTGTTTTTTCGGAAAAAAACGAAAAAAGCGGTTTTTCATCAAGATCTTTTGGTTCGGAAAATGTGGAACCCTAATCTCATTGTTATAGGATGTCAAGCGATATGGAAGACATACTCCAACCATGTAGTATGAGCGCCGTGTTGTTTTGTGTAACGACCATATCTTTGGTGTTGGTTTACGTTTCTTCGGTAAGCTATGCACTTAACTAGGAAAACACTCGGTGTACGCGTTGATGAGCGAGCACCGAAACGCGCGACATCTCCAACCGGAATGTCGTAACGCGCAGAAATCATAGTATACACCCATTGCATTGAAATACGATCCACTCAATCAAAATAAAAGTACCTGTTTTTTAATTGTAACAGAGAATAGCCATCTACAGCCATAGATATGACTTGTAGCGTCTGGACAAAAAAAAGAAAGTGTCCAAAGGAGCCGAATGGAGACGCTCGCTCAATTAAAAAAAGTATTGCAGTGTGATTTTTAATTGAATGTGAGTGTCTCAAAGCCACTTACTCTGTTTTATTTTTCTTGTTAGCAGAGCCTAAGGTCAAACTATTCTGAAATCTGAAAATCTGAAAATCTCGATCTGAAATATTACACCACATAGGTACTAATGAAATGTATGTGGTCTCGTGTACCTATATAATTTCCCCAACAGCTGTCACCTTGTCGCGGTTGGCCAATGATCCTCTACAACTACGCCGGCGAGCATATGCTCATGTGTAAGGGCTTCTCATGCCAGTCCGGTCAGGGGTGAGGTACAGACAAAGGCAGCCAGGGTCGACCTACCCATATCCTCCCTTGAATTTGCGGTCCCCTCGGGCCTGCCTTCCCCCTCGAGAGGGCGATCCCCCATGAAATAGGGTCCCCCCGGCCCGAATCCCCAGACCCCACGGTCCGTCCCCATTCAGGTCTAGCCTTCCCACCAGTGCTGGACTCCCCCGGAACGGGCCCGTTAGGTCGACCCCTCCCCATGTCCTCCACTTATAATCAGCAAAGTTAATAGTAAACAAAATTATGTGCGCAAATAACCTCGCTGTTGACGCGCCGTTAAACCATAATAATCTATATCCTATATAATTTTGAACAGAAATCCTGTGATTTTTTTAAATTTAACCAGGAACCCTTTTACCGATCAACTTCTCAAATGATGCAAGGTCTTCGGGACCAACATTTGAAATGTTTTTTGGGGGTCAAATTTCAGACTTATCTGTCGTTAACTACAAAAGTTATTGACATTTTTATTTTACGGACATTATGCGTGTTTTGTAAATATTTGTCAATTTTCTTGAAGAATATGTCAGGTATTTTATCACCGCTTTTTTGACGATTTCGTTGCGATTTTTTCCAAGGTCTGTATAGAGGTCAAACACATACATTTTTGTTTTCATTGTGGCTTAACGTCGCACTGTTCTGCAGCGAGGCTAATGGCGACGGATGAATGACTATGATGATGATTGGGAGACGATGGTGAAGTGTAGGTAAGGATGGTAGGTGGGAAGGAGGCGGTCGTGGCCTATTAGTTGGGGAGCTTCCCAGAATGTGCCTCTCGACTGAGGGAATACCATGAAAAAAAACCCAATCAGGAAGGACGGCCGCGGGAATCGAACCCGGGCCTCCAGAATACAAGTTCAGAGCGTTACCACTGAGCCATACTTGTTTTTAAATAGGCTCGCTCATCAACACGTTACACAGAGCGTTTTCCGAGTATACTTCGGGAATCGGGAATGGTCGGGAATGGTCGGAAATGGTTATAATTATTGATTTATTTGTTTCAGGTACAACCAATGGATGCATTTAAATTGTTTTGTATTATAACAGTTTTCATTACGTTGTCATTTTATGGGTTCTTCAATTATACCTTCGATCAACTAACAGAGCAGGTAACAGAGATTCTAAAACATTCGATTAATAACGTCGCTACAGGCCGCACAACAATGTTGTCCAGTTTTATTCTCGACTATAAGTGGACCTGTCGATTCAATTGTCATAATAATCTCAACCTGTTGTCCCGTGTTACAGAGTGAAGCAGTGAGGGAGGCTGTCTACGGTTGCGATTGGGTCGAAGCGTCGGAAAGCTTCAAGCGATCAATGCAGATCATGATGTCGATGGCTAATCAACCTGATGTCCCGTGTTACAGAGTGAAGCAGTGAGGGAGGCTGTCTACGGTTGTGATTGGGTCGAAGCGTCGGAAAGCTTCAAGCGATCAATTCAGATCATGATGTCGATGGCTAATCAACCTGTTGTCCCGTGTTAAAGAGTGAAGCAGTGAGGGAGGCTGTCTACGGTTGTGATTAAGTCGAAGCGTCGGAAAGCTTCAAGCGATCAATGCAGATCATGATGTCGATGGCTAATCAACCTGTTGCCCCGTGTTACAGAGTGAAGCAGTGAGGGAGGCTGTCTACGGTTGCGATTGGGTCGAAGCGTCGGAAAGCTTCAAGCGATCAATGCAGATCATGATGTCGATGGCTAATAAACCTGTTGTCCCGTGTTACAGAGTGAAGCAGTGAGGGAGGCTGTCTATGGCTGTGATTGGTTCGAAGCGTCAGAAAGCTTCAAGCGATCAATGCAGATCATGATGTCGATGGCTAATCAACCTGTTGTCCCGTGTTACAGAGTGAAGCAGTGAGGGAGGCTGTCTACGGTTGCGATTGGGTCGAAGCGTCGGAAAGCTTCAAGCGATCAATGCAGATCATGATGTCGATGGCTAATCAACCTGTTGTCCCGTGTTACAGAGTGAAGCAGTGAGGGAGGCTGTCTACGGTTGCGATTGGGTCGAAGCGTCGGAAAGCTTCAAGCGATCAATGCGGATCATGATGTCGATGGCTAATCAACCTGTTGCCCCGTGTTACAGAGTGAAGCAGTGAGGGAGGCTGTCTACGGTTGTGATTAAGTCGAAGCGTCGGAAAGCTTCAAGCGATCAATGCAGATCATGATGTCCATGGCTAATCAACCTGTTGTCCCGTGTTACAGAGTGAAGCAGTGAGGAAGGCTGTCTACGGTTGCGATTGGGTCGAAGCGTCGGAAAGCTTCAAGCGATCAATGCAGATCATGATGTCGATGGCTAATCAACCTGTTGTCCCGTGTTACAGAGTGAAGCAGTGAGGGAGGCTGTCTACGGTTGCGATTGGGTCGAAGCGTCGGAAAGCTTCAAGCGATCAATGCGGATCATGATGTCGATGGCTAATCAACCTGTTGCCCCGTGTTACAGAGTGAAGCAGTGAGGGAGGCTGTCTACGGTTGCGATTGGGTCGAAGCGTCGGAAAGCTTCAAGCGATCAATGCAGATCATGATGTCGATGGCTAATCAACCTGTTGTCCCGTGTTACAGAGTGAAGCAGTGAGGGAGGCTGTCTATGGCTGTGATTGGTTCGAAGCGTCAGAAAGCTACAAGCGATCAATGCAGATCATGATGCCGATGGCTAATCAACCTGTTGTCCCGTGTAACAGAGTGAAGCAGTGAGGGAGGCTGTCTACGGTTGCGATTGGGTCGAAGCGTCGGAAAGCTTCAAGCGATCAATGCAGATCATGATGTCGATGGCTAATCAACCTGTTGTCCCGTGTTACAGAGTGAAGCAGTGAGGGAGGCTGTCTACGGTTGTGATTGGGTCGAAGCGTCGGAAAGCTTCAAGAGATCAATGCAGATCATGATGTCGATGGCTAATCAACCTGTTGACCCGTGTTACAGAGTGAAGCAGTGAGGGAGGCTGTCTACGGTTGCGATTGGGTCGAAGCGTCGGAAAGCTTCAAGCGATCAATGCAGATCATGATGTCGATGGCTAATCAACCTGTTGTCCCGTGTTACAGAGTGAAGCAGTGAGGGAGGCTGTCTACGGTTGTGATTGGGTCGAAGCGTCGGAAAGCTTCAAGCGATCAATGCAGATCATGATGTCGATGGCTAATCAACCTGTTGCCCCGTGTTACAGAGTGAAGCAGTGAGGGAGGCTGTCTACGGTTGCGATTGGGTCGAAGCGTCGGAAAGCTTCAAGCGATCAATGCAGATCATGATGTCGATGGCTAATCAACCTGTTGTCCCGTGTTACAGAGTGAAGCAGTGTGGGAGGCTGTCTATGGCTGTGATTGGTTCGAAGCGTCAGAAAGCTTCAAGCGATCAATGCAGATCATGATGTCGATGGCTAATCAACCTGTTGTCCCGTGTTACAGAGTGAAGCAGTGAGGAAGGCTGTCTACGGTTGCGATTGGGTCAAAGCGTCGGAAAGCTTCAAGCGATCAATGCAGATCATGATGTCGATGGCTAATCAACCTGTTGTCCCGTGTTACAGAGTGAAGCAGTGAGGGAGGCTGTCTACGGTTGCGATTGGGTCGAAGCGTCGGAAAGCTTCCAGCGATCAATGCGGATCATGATGTCGATGGCTAATCAACCTGTTGCCCCGTGTTACAGAGTGCAGCAGTGAGGGAGGCTGTCTACGGTTGCGATTGGGTCGAAGCGTCGGAAAGCTTCAAGCGATCAATGCAGATCATGATGTCGATGGCTAATCAACCTGTTGTCCCGTGTTACAGAGTGAAGCAGTGAGGGAGGCTGTCTATGGCTGTGATTGGTTCGAAGCGTCAGAAAACTTCAAGCGATCAATGCAGATCATGATGTCGATGGCTAATCAACCTGTTGTCCCGTGTTACAGAGTGAAGCAGTGAGGGAGGCTGTCTATGGCTGTGATTGGTTCGAAGCGTCAGAAAGCTTCAAGCGATCAATGCAGGTCATGATGTCGATGGCTAATCAACCTGTTGTCCCGTGTTACAGAGTGAAGCAGTGAGGGAGGCTTTCTACGGTTGCGATTGGGTCGAAGCGTCGGAAAGCTTCAAGCGATCAATGCAGATCATGATGTCGATGGCTTATCAACCTGTTGTCCCGTGTTACAGAGTGAAGCAGTGAGGGAGGCTGTCTACGGTTGCGATTGGGTCGAAGCGTCGGAAAGCTTCAAGCGATCAATGCGGATCATGATGTCGATGGCTAATCAACCTGTTGCCCCGTGTTACAGAGTGAAGCAGTGAGGGAGGCTGTCTACGGTTGTGATTGGGTCGAAGCGTCGGAGAGCTTCAAGCGATCAATGCGGATTATGATGTCGATGGCTAATCAACCAGTTGTCCCGTGTTACAGAGTGAAGCAGTGAGGGAGGCTGTCTATGGCTGTGATTGGTTCGAAGCGTCAGTAAGCTTCAAGCGATCAATGCAGATCATGATGTCGATGGCTAATCAACCTGTTGTCCCGTGTTACAGAGTGAAGTAGTGAGGGAGGCTGTCTACGGTTGCGATTGGGTCGAAGCGTCGGAAAGCTTCAAGCGATCAATGCAGATCATGATGTCGATGGCTAATCAACCTGTTGTCCCGTGTTACAGAGTGAAGCAGTGAGGGAGGCTGTCTACGGTTGTGATTGGGTCGAAGCGTCGGAAAGCTTCAAGCGATCAATGCGGATCATGATGTCGATGGCTAATCAACCTGTTGCCCCGTGTTACAGAGTGAAGCTGTGAGGGAGGCTGTCTACGGTTGTGATTGGGTCGAAGCGTCGGAAAGCTTCAAGCGATCAATGCGGATCATGATGTCGATGGCTAATCAACCTGTTGTCCCGTGTTACAGAGTGCAGCAGTGAGGGAGGCTGTCTACGGTTGCGATTGGGTCGAAGCGTCGGAAAGCTTCAAGCGATCAATGCGGATCATGATGTCGATGGCTAATCAACCTGTTGTCCCGTGTTACAGAGTGAAGCAGTGAGGGAGGCTGTCTACGGTTGTGATTGGGTCGAAGCGTCGGAAAGCTTCAAGCGATCAATGCAGATCATGATGTCGATGGCCAACCAGCCTTTTGTTTTCAATGCGGCTGCTTTCGTTCCTTTTAATATGGATACATATTTTAGCGTAAGTTTTCATCTATTTATAATCATCAGGGTATATGATAAAGAATTCAAATTACGATGTTAAACATGGTGGCTGGAGCGATCGACCATTTTTTCAGATAGTATTCATTATTGTGATGTACTCAACACTTCAAAAAATTAAATAAAACTATTTGCACAGAAGTTTTGTCTTGATTTTTGATTCACATTTACGAACATTTCGAAAAGCCCAAGTCCAAGAAATAATTGAATGTAGCTGCAATTGTATTTATTTTTACAGGTGATTCAAGCCTCCCACAGCTTCTACTCTGTTCTTTCAACTCTGGTCGACAAACCATAAATCTGATGGAATATTACTGCACGAGATTCTACAATGTTATCGCAGCACATTAGAGTTAGCCAACTTTTCATTAGATCTTATTTACCTACTAGAAAATGTGTTTTATCTATAATTGTCTAATAGATCTTGGGAATAGAGGAAGACAGAATGCGTCAAGGAAGAAGTGATCATTTGAAGGGATAACCATAAAATGTCCGTAAAATGTTGAAGATCTAAATTTAATAATTCCAATATAATTGTTTATATTATCACTTTTAGTTACTTTTTATTAATCCTGTAATTTTTATCTACATTTTTACGAGATTCGGCTCCCCTTTCAATTTTACAGATTTCTATTATTATGTAAATTATGTCCCAATTTTCATCTAATTTAAGAAATAATGGTTATGAGTTACCTATTTGAGTTAATTTTGTGCAAATTGTCTTCGAAGTTCACTTGTACCGAATCTACTGGGATGGAGTCTGTTTTGTTATGTATCTAGATAGTAGATACCTACATTACTTATCTATAGATACTCAAGAGAAGATACTTTTAATATTCTGTATCTATATATCTAGATACTATTAACTTATCAAGTAAACTATTAAAATGTTAACAATTCTTAGTTTATTTAATGCAAATTAATTTTTTTTTTAATTGTAGGTAGCATATCATTTCCTATTATGTTCTGATATTGCAAAGAAGAGATTTGCTCTTTTCGGTAAAATTAAGAAAAAGTGTGAAAGTATACATATAATTTTATTTTCAAAGAAGACACAAAAATCCGTTGTTAGTACCTATATTCCGATGATAAAATACTGTTTCGTGTACATTTGTTGTGCCCACCCCAAGTTTTGATTGCACCCCTTCCTCATCCCCAAAGTAAATGATTGAAATCATCAGTGCTTGTCTCATTGATGGCCCACAAGATCAAAAGCTACCTATACCATTATAGTCGAGCCAGGAATATTTGGGTGGAATTAAGCATTTTGTTATAAAAGCATGAATTTGGTGGAAGAGATTTAGCTTTGATATCATTTAGAGATTTGCTCCTGGGGTCAGTGGTGACCTCTGGCAGTCACATTAATACATCTTCATAATTAATTACTGAATAATTTAATGACTGCTCACTGAATTCACACACAATGATAAAATTTCATATTTTTTCCGTGGGATCAGAACTGAACATAAAACATACAATCATAAACACAAACATAAATCCACATAATACATCCTAAAATAATCACATCCTATTTGAAAATAGGAAGATCATAGTTCAAGTTGGGGAGATTTTCAGCGTTCCAAAAACAATTACCTCTGGTGTGCCTCAAGGTAGTATTTTTGGACCTATTTTATATTTAATCTATGTCAATCTAGTGGAGCGGTCGCTCCACCCAGCCAAGTCGTACTATACACTCACAGTCACTCAACATACCGTAAATGCCTAATAAACCGAGGAGCAGACCAAACACTTTTACTGTAAGCAACAACATGGCATTTTCGGCCTACTGGATCATAAAATTGGAAAATCTCACATTGTTGTGAAATATCTTAATTTCGAGCTATGGCCCACCCCACCACATATACCAAATTTGGGAACAATAGGTTATGCCATTTGCGAGCTAGAGGGCCGTGAAAACAGTGAAATTACATCACTTTCATCTTCTTCTTCTTCTTCTTCTTCTTCTTTAGATGATGATGATGATGATGATGATGATGATGATGATGATGATTCAGATATCAGGAAACACCGCTATCACCGCCACAGCCTAAACGGCTGAACCGATCGATCTGAAATTTTTACCACATGTGCACTTTTGGCGTCTGAGGTGCCTTTTTATAAAACCAACCGGAAGTCGCCATTTTGAAACCGGAAATGACGTCATATCTCGAAACCGGCTGAACCGATCGGAACGAAACTAGCGTCAAACTATTCGGACGGTCATATATATGAAAATACAATAGTCTAAACAGAAATGTACTATTACTGAAACCGGAAATGACGTCATAAAAATGAAAAATCAGACTTTAATCACCTCTTACTACAATAACTACTTATTCACAAGGTTTAAAATGATACAAAACATTTATATAAACAAATTCTACGATGGAGTGTTTTCAGCCGCCATTTTGATAACCGGAAGTGATGCCATATCTCGAAAACGGCTGGACCGATTGGAACAAATCTTTCGCTTTTCTTCATGGAATATCACTTTAAGCATATTTTGGTACCAAACGCAACTTTTCTTAGTAACCAAATTGGAACTGGCTTATTTTTTTTAAGGAATTAGTCATTTTTGTTTCGATATGCGTTACAAATTGTTTAAATAAACTAAAAAAAATTGTGATATCCCCATAAAAAACACTCCGTGTAAAAATACCAGCCAAGTCTCTTTAACTATAAAAAAAAATAGAAGAAAAAATAAAAATAAAAATAAAAGGAGCCAAGTCAACGAATTATCCAAATTTTAATCGTACCATTGAAATAAAAATATCAACCCCCGAGAAATACTTAAAAAAAAGGACTTGGCGCATCGTTTTTTTAAAGACACTTTTCTATCCTAAAAGTATAGGAAGAACTCTACAAGTATATTTTTCTGAGTATATCACATTCATTATCGACGAATCATACTACGTTTTAATATAACTAGTACTCTTACCTACTGGCAGTTTTGGTATTTTGTCAATATTCAGAGGAAATAAACGGATAAACGAATAACGAATAAACGGAAGCGGCCTAGTCTATTCGTTATTGCCACTATTTCTAGGGTCATATTAATAGAAGACTTCTCAATATCGTGACTGAGGGAAATAGCGAAAGCGCTCATTACAAGAAGGCCGTCAATGAGATTTGTATAAGTGACTAGTGCACTGAGCCATGCTGCTCAAATAATTACTGACTAGATTTTTATCTAAAGTAATACGTTATGTAATTTATGAATTTTTTTGGTATAAAATGTTAATTAATAGCAATTAATTACACTGCGAGAAGGTTCAAAGTATATTGCTGTAGTAGGTATGTTGATGTACCCACAAAACTATAGGTACCTACCAATCACAAACACAACTGTTCTGTATTTATTGCTTGTAAGACAATGCTTGTTTCTTTGCGTACTTATATTTAAATTTAAAATATTTGACAGAATGTTCAATATTTAATTTGAAAGTTTTGTCCCAATTTTTCTAGGCATTTCTGAACTACGTAGTATGTGAGTGGCATAAGCTTAAGAATAGAAAAATGTCTTTAAAAAAACGATGCGCCAAGTCCTTTTTTTAAGTATTTCTCGGGGGTTGATATTTTTATTTCAATGGTACGATTAAAATTTGGAAAATTCGTTGACTTGGCTCCTTTTTTGATATCACTCCTTTTCAGTGCTGAATTTTTAGATTTCTTCTATTTTTTTTTATAGTTAAAGAGACTTGGCTGGTATTTTTACACGGAGTGTTTTTTATGGGGTTATATATTCATTAACTTATCGAACTGTGAAACTTATTTGTATGCTGATGATACGGTAATTGTCTCTTCTCATAAAAATTTGAATGTGGCGATTTTCCAATTACAAACTGCTTTCACTAACGTTTTGAAATGTACTTATGATAAAAACCTAGTTATAATGCTGAAGCATTACGAAGCTAATTACAAAGTTTCAACCTTGTTTTGTAAATTTATTTTACTGTTATTATGACCAGGTTAGCGTAACTATTATTAAACAAATGTTTTATGTTAATTATATTATGTATGCTTTGATTATAAAAGAATAGGAATGTGTATCAACTCTCATTATAGTATCTGAAAATGTCCAGTTTGAATGTACGCGCCATGTCCAGTTTGAATGTGCGCGCCGATTATACCCACAAGGTCGAGCGAGTCTGATGATGCACAAGGTCGAGTGCGAGCATAGAAGGAAGTTCTTGACGAGTCAGGGTGTTTGGACATGCGCAGAAGTCCAAAGTGAAGACTTAGCGCTTAATCCACGGCTCCGGGATCCTGTCGATTTCTGCACTGTTGGCTTTATCCGGAAATCGCTGATTGGTTGAGAGAAACTAACTAGCGGCGAACAAAATTTTGATTGGACAAGCGTCGGGTGCGGCAGGACAGAGAGGGGGGATAGCGTCAGTGTACATTTCGAGAAGAAGTTTTGAGAGCAGAGCGTGCACGGCAGTCAACCGAGCAGGTCCACGACACTTTGGTCCGTCAAATGACCACGCGGTCTTGGAAATTACCGCTAATATCTTACTGTGAAGTTTAATAAGTCTATTTAAGTGTTATATACTGACACAAGTCACATGTAAAGTGTTCTTCGTCAAGTTTTTGGCCAACAAATGTGATAAATTCGAATACGCAGGCCATGACGACCGGGGACCAGACCCACGAGAAGTAAATAACCTATCAGGTATGCTGAATGGAACCTTCATACTGTATAATCCAGTGAGACAGGAGTTTACACGTTATTGGAAGAGATCGGGGAGTACGGCGAGAAACTCGGGCCAAGATGGTTCCCGTAACGGCTGGAAATCGCCGTCCTAAAACGGCGTGCCCTTCGTAGGGTCGAGACTGCGTTGCCGGCAACACACGTAACCGTCAAGCAAGAAGGCAAGCGATATTTGTGTTGGAATGGGACGATGTACGAGGAATATGGACAAGGCGAATAAGGTTTGATGTATCACTGTATTTTATTGTGTGATTGACGAGACAGAGAATCATTTAGTACTTGGCCAAGTAGGGTTTAATGATAGTTGTAATTGTTGTATTTAATCTGATAATTATATGAATACTACTTTAATTGTTTTGGACCATATTATTGCTATACCACCTGAGCTAGTTTCCTTTGTGTTTTTCGGAAGGTATGATTTATTTCAAGAGGTTCAAGTACCTATTTAATTTTATTCCTGAGTTTGTTAGTATTCTACCGGGCAAGGGTAGTAGCATCTCAATGCAAATAAAACAAAAATTGTCCATGTATGTTCACCTCATAACAGAGAAAAGTTCCAACCTTATTATTTATCATTCTTATGATTGTCTTCATCGCCTCTGTCGAGGTCATGCTTGTATTGGTTGCTCTACTATAATTGAAATTGTTTCTAGTTATGTGTATTTGGGGGTGACCGTTGATAATAACTTCTCTTGGAGATCACATAGATGTTTTATGTAACAAGTTAAGGATGTGTGCATATAAGCTTTATATTCTTAAAAATTATCTTTCTTTTCACATGTTAAGATCGGTGTATTTGGTGGAGAGTGTTCAATGTATATTATTATTTGTGTCAATAAAATAGGTGTTCAAACAACAATAATCATCATAAATCCTCATAATAGATTAAGAGTGCCATGACTGATATATAAAACAACAAAAAAGTTATACAAATTAAACTTTGGGACATTTTGGGGTCGAAACAGAGAAGGATCACAAGGGAGAATACCGTGCGAGTTTGTGGAAGGGGTAGAACTAGGAGCCCGTCAACGAGACAGAGGAGGATCACAAGAACACCATGTGAGATTGTGGAAGGGGTGGAACTAGGAGCCCGTCAACGAGACGGAGAAGGACCACAAGGGAGAATACCGTGCGAGCTTGTGGAAGGGGTAGAACTAGGAGCCCGTCAACGAGACAGAGGAGGATCACAAGAACACCATGTGAGATTGTGGAAGGGGTGGAACTAGGAGCCCGTCAACGAGACAGAGAAGGACCACAAGGGAGAATACCGTGCGAGCTTGTGGAAGGGGTAGAACTAGGAGCCCGTCAACGAGACAGATTCGGATCACAAGGGAGAAAAAACCGAACGAGCTTGTGGAAGGGGTGGAACTAGGATCCCGTCAACTAGACAATGGAGGCTCACAAGAACACCATGCACTTGTCCTTGTGGATATCTAGGGATCTGTGCACGAAAAAGGATCCTGTACCACAGGACAGGAAGGTAGAAAGAAACACGGAAAGTGTAGTCATCTATATAATTTGTAATAATATTAAAATTGTACAGAAATGTCCCAACATGAACTATTGTAGGCAGCAGGCAATCTGGGGATTAATTTCACATTTAAAACCAGTATTTATAACCTCCTTAGTTCTCTCAACCTGGAGTCTGGAACTCATAATAGAGCTGCCAATAATTCTGGACTCCAAGTTGAGCTAACTCAGGTGTTCGTAAAATAACGGTTTATAATAAAATCCAATCCACAGATCGCCTGCTGCCTACTTTAGTGTAGAGGTAGAATTGGAATGGAATAACATTACAAAATTGTTAAAAATACTGGGTGTCTAATTATCGATTAAATGTTCCAGTTCCGCATATGAACTGATTATTGACGGATTTAACTCTAGAATAAGTCCAGCAAATGCATGTTGCCAATTATGATTACAACATAGATTTAACATTTAATATGTAATACTTATGTAATGTATAGCACTTGAAAAGAGCAAAATATAAAATCTTACGTCCAAGCAATGCAAGTCCTGTAAGTGAGTCCAAGTCCTTCTTATTGCTTGTATTCAAATGTGTTCTTTATTTGAGATATTGTGTTGGGGAAGACAAGATTTGACATAAAACATGCTTTTTTAGATGACTTTAAGCTCAATTTCGAATACATTTTTAATGAATGTAAAATATATAATGTTATTTAGTTAGATTGGAATTGCTTAGATTGCTGGATGCCAATCTAATAAATGGCATGACTTTACGTTTCAAGGTCGTCATTCTTACATTTTAATAGATCTTAACCTCCATTTTTTGAACAATAGACAAGGCAAGTTTTTCAAAAGGGGTGCAGTTTTGGTTCTTATTTATTCTTCATCGGCTTACTAACATAGTGGCCTCCCTTCGTAAGAGTTCGATGAAGCAGCAGACACACACCGAACTGCATCTTGTTGGAGAGCAAGACCGTGCGATGTAACTTGGTGATGATCTCGCATATCTCTGGGATGTGGTCCGGATTCAGAGGCTGCATGATGATCTGGTTGATCCGATGCATCATGAGGTTGGCGGCAGAGGTCAAGTCACGGGCGTTGTAACGCTTGTTGCACTGCAGACATTTCACCACCGTCTGGAAGAACAAGGCAGAAGATGCAGGAGAGATGAAAAAATTGAGGTGAGATAATAGGTGACTATGAAGCCCTATTCCTGGACCCCTATCCCTGAAAAAAGTGAGAGTGAGTATGAGAAGAAAATAGTGAAAGGAAAAGAATATGTATCAGCTAATAGAATCTAAGCATGCTGGAAAAGGATTCCAATTGGTTGATACCAATGTTGTCACTATTTTTTCACATACTCACTCTCACTTATTTCAAGGGCTCCTGTGAGATAACTAGGAAAACGCTCAGTGTAACGCGTTGATAAGCGAGCCTTGAATGTGTGAATTCTGTTCCTCTACAGACCTTGAAACCCCTTTGAAGATAATCTAACTCATTCATCAACGAGGAAGTGATACAAAAAAGTGATATGTAAATTTTGACATAAATTTCAAATCAAGCATAAAAATATCAGTAAAATGTCAATAACTCTTGAAGTTCATTACAGATTTGTCAAAAAACACTTATAATGCTGGTCCCAATGACCATGCACAATTTGGGGATGATCGGTCAAAAGATTCCAGTTTCAATTTGCACACAAAGTTTCTTTCATCCCCATTGCCAAGCTACATGCAAACTACAAATCAAGTTTCCGATGAAACCAATGGACAGATCTTGCTTAAAATCATTATGACACCAACCAGAATAATAATATAAGTTTTGTGAAAAAATTGGCCTGATTCTTTGCTTCGTTTGGCAGGAGATGCCAAGTGCACAGACGACAGACAAAAAAACAGAGATTCGAGACAAAGTTTTGAACATTGAGAACATTGTTATCATCAGTAAGAATCAAGCAGTCTATCAGTTGACAGTTAGGTTCTCACTAAATTAGAATTGTCACCCTTTTTTACTCAACTCACTTTTTCAGGAATAAACCTCCTCCCTTTTCCTGAAAGCACGAGTGTCCAAAACTAGATGAGATTTGAAATATTATTCTTACTTTCTTTGGAGTGCTGTCTACGACTGTCCGGCATTTCGGGCAGAGTGGCAAGGCAGTCCACTCTGGCAGTGGATTCGTGCATCCTCGACAGTCACAGTGGACTCCATACAAGGAGAAGATAGTTTCTTGAACTCCGGCCATGTCGTGCTCTCCGTGGTATGAGATGAACACCTGCAGAGAAAAGTATTACATCGATGGAGATGACGTTTCTAAGAGTTGACAAAAGTGGATAAGAAATGGGGTTTAAAGATGAGAAAAGATTCTTGAATGCTAATTATTTAGTATTTAGTAAGAAAGAATACCAAACCAACTACCAAGAAGTGAGGAAGATCGATCAACAATTGGAGCAGGGGAAAGAAAGGTATACGAGAACGAAGTGAATGAGTGGAGGTGGTTGTGGAAGAAGGTTGTGGAAAGAGGTTGTGGAAAGAGGGTTTTAAATAAAAAGAGATTAGAAGTGGTGGGAAAAGAAGTGACAATGGAGAAAGAATTTTGAAACGTAGACATAATGAGAAGAAGACGGGGAGCGCCGGACTTGGCTTAAGAGGCCTTATCATGGACGATTTTTTTATCTTTAAAAATGTGAAACTTCTGCAACTTCTGCCGGCCGATCTATAAGAGATAAAAATCCTGTCTAAATGGCATTATGAAGATCATTCTATTTTCAATGATTCTTAGTTGTTAAAATTTGTATTAAAGAAAATGTAATTTAATTGCATTTATTCCAAATTACGTCTAAAATGCATTATTTTTAGTCTTTTTCGAAGCTTCATTGTGAGTTACCCAAACATGCTAGAACAAAATGACAAACGCACATTACATTGTTTATCTTTTTTCTTCACAACCTACTTTTTTCATCATTACAGGTATAATATTGCCTGAGATTTTTCGTGCAGTAATTGTTGGTAATTTTGATTATAAATTGGAGATTTGTCTGGCCTTCCGTCTTCGACTGGCTTTCGAGGCAGTCAGGTGGAAGGGTTGAGGACTATGGAGCTAATGAAGCGGACGGTTGGTGTCCGGGGGACAATAGACAGGAGATCCTCGCCTTTTCCGTAGCCAACCCTTCTTGACCACATATTTGAGAACCCAATATTGTAATATATAAACTCACTAACTACTCTAAGATAAAAATGCCCGTGTCAATATTCATTTCCTTATAGATATGTTATTTTTTTGATGTCTATATATAATGGTACTTATAATGGTACCAAATAAATACCGTTTTAAAATTTTATTGTGTACACATTTGTAGCCACTGAATTTGATTGTTCTTTATCACTTGTGATATTATGAGCAATATTCTATGAGATTGATGGGAGAAAGAAATTATGTGATAATATTCATTTATAGTAGTAAAGAACAATACATTACTGCTGTAAACATCCAGTGGTCAGTATAGAATTAATTTTCTGTTTTCGCGCTTGTGCAATGAATAATGTACACATGGACTATATTCATAATGAATTACAATTAAAATTGTTTGGACAAATGTCTTGCCAATAACTTGTTTTGAAGATTGCATTTCTCTTCTTGTGATGTGTGATCTAACGTGATAACACATAGTTATTTTGATTCTCAATGTGTCTTTTGAAATATTGACCCAAAAAGGGCCGAGACACTACTTGACACGGCACGACTGTGACGCACACAGTATGTATTTCGCACATTTTTAGTTATCGGTTTTTATACGTTTAAACAGTTGAATGAGTGTTGAGCAGAGTGTTTCTTCCAAATATTAGAATATTTTACTCTAGTGGGCATTCAGCAAGTATCACAGGCACGTATACACTTGATTTTGATTTGTTGGTGAGGGAGGGGGGGGGGGGGGAGTAAATATATCGGGGATCGACGGATATGATGTAAAGGTAGTGTCCCTATGGGGGGGGGGGGGGGATGGCCCACATGGCCCTTTTTTAATATATTTAGTAAAAAAGAATCTAATGTAAAATGTGACTGGTAAGTCGCATAAGAATATTCATGAGGAATCTTGAGACAATTGCAGCATAATCCGTATTTGTTTTTGACAGGTCACCCCTCCCCCTTCCAGTTTGCCGCACATGACCTATTTTAATTTTCGATGAAAATAATCATTTAATGTGATTTTCGTATCCTTTTCAAAGAAATAAACAGTGTTTGTTAGGAAATTTTAGGCAAACTTGTTTTTGGACTTATGTGTAAATATAAAACAAATATTCATGAGGATGATTAATGAGGATGCATGAGGATTCGAGATTAGGCACCCAGAAATAATAATTGTAAAAATTATTGAATCAGGTCTTCTCACACCGAGAATAAATTATAAACGAATCGATTTGAAATTTTTGACACTACAACACGTATGGCTCAAGTGAATTTGTATACCTTTTGTTCGAAATTCTCTGAAAAGTAAACATGTTTATCGGATCAACTCCATATTTTGCATCTTCATTGGGACAAACATTTATTTAACTGATTGTTCTATCAAGATTGTAATTCTATCAAGAATTTTAAACTCGTTTTGTTGTCGATATTTGATATATCGAAAAGGAAATGCACCGCGCCGTGATCACTTATTTTTCACTCCAAAAGGTATAGAGAGCCTTTTGAGTTGAAATGACGAGTTGACCAGACGCAAAGTGGGACATTTTGTATTCTTTAATAGTTCACGTCGGTTGTTTAGTCGTTTTATTCATGAGAGGTAATTTCAGTTTGGGGTAATGCGCGTGCCGGTGCTCGCTTTTTAACTTTACTTCTGATTTTACTTATACTTATGCTTATTGTAATGATCAATACTCAAAGGGCGTCCAGAGCGTTACCAGCTGAGCCAACTTGCTTCGTACGCATCTGTTCAATAAAGTCACTGAGATAACTAGAGGATGAATACCACTGAAGCGCAAAATTTGAGTGTGAATCAATCTCGGGTTTACTTTTTGAGCGAGCGAAGCGAGCGTCTCCTTTTGGCTCTTTTGGGTCGGACCTCTGTTTATTTTTATGTTTTTTTTTTGTAATTCTGTTACTGCCGGTATACAAGTCACAGTTTTTCTTCGATCGAGCTGAAATTTTGCACACATGTACGGAACATTTCTGGGCGTTGCAGACCCCAATTTTTTTTGAAATCCACTAATTGGTTCAAATTTAAAAAAATTATCTTTCGATTGGTTGGTTCGATCAATTTTAAATTTTGACAAGTCATTACCACCGGCAATGTTCCCAATCTTACAAAGTTTCAGCCAAATCCTCCCATTGTTTAAAATTAAAAAAAATCTTTCCTGTGATTTTTGAAATTTAAACTAGAACCGATTGACCGATCAACTTAAAACTTTGCATGGTCATTGGGACCAACATTATATGTATTTTTGACAATTTTCCGACTAATCTGTGCTTAAATCCAAAAGTTATTGGCAATTCACGGACATTTTGCGTTTTGGCTGTCAATTTTCTCGAAAATGTTGATCACGGCAGATTCGAATCTTCATAGTTCCAAGGTAGTTAGAGTAGTAACTTTCAAACGTATGAAACTGATATGACCGTTCAACAGATCGATCTAATATTGTGTATGGTCCCAGGTATATCATTTTGTTGAAGAGTTCCTGTGATTTTGAATATTAACAAGGAACAGTTCAATCATAAAAATCATAAATGCAATGGATCAACATAAGACTTTGCATGGTTATTGGGGTTAACATTTTAGGAATATTTGGAGATTTTATACAAAGTCTGACGAAATTCAAGAATTATTGGCTTCTAATGATATTTTCGATAGATAGAATTTCGGTTCGAGTTGTTGCGCGTATCCGTGCTTGCTCATCAACGCGTTACTCAGAGCGTTTTCCTAGGTATGTATAAGTTTATGAGAGAATAAATTATCTACAAATTGAAATTGAATTGAATTGTAAATTGAATTGAAAGACTGAGAGCAATTCGAACAACTTTTTACATCATTCAAAACTTGTGAAACGCTAGATCGAGAACATTGACTTCCGCCCTTCTACCTCAGTAGTTAAGAATCTTAGCCAAATATGTACCGAAATTCAAAAATAAAAAAGTTATTTGTATCGATGTTGAATCTGGCATTAATTTTTTTGTCAAAATGATTCAAATCGCAATTCTATAATAAAGTTCATGAATCATTATACTGATGTAGCGCATGAGCGGGCAGATTATACCCTTTCTTTAACAATAGCCGAGCGAGCAACCCCTGGGTACCGATGGTCAAGAGCGAGCTGAGCAAACCTTTTTCTACTTCATCCGTGGACATTGAGAACAATACAAGACAACTTCCATCTCTCTCGCGCATTATTATACTTCATTGAGCCACTAATGTGCCTAGGACTGAGGTTGGATTTGGTCCGGTATGAGGCGGCCTCATGTTCACGAGAGTCAAATGCCCTACAATAGGTTGACACCACCCCATGACCCCATGATGAATTTGGTACGATGATATTGATAAAATAAAGAAGATGGACATCATTTCTACTCATATAGTTTCTTCTTATTATAATTATTAGTTCTTTATTTGTAACAGCAAAAACGAAAAAAGCCACAAGTACAAATATAATAAATTGAATTAATAATTACCTGCTCTCCCTTATCGATGGGAAGTTGTGCAAAATTAACCATTGTATTTCCACTTTGGTATTGGACAGCATTCGCAATACACCGATGATTTATCAACGAAGAAATCGGATAAATAGCTGAACCAATTTCATCATTTTCTTCGTCCCAGTTTTGCACCGAAAATGCATTAACCGCCATGATCCTCGTGAATCTATTCAGAAATCCTCTGGCAAATATCTTCAGATCTTCTCGTCCTTGGAAAAGCTGTGAAGTTTTATCGATGCATTCCACAACAAAAGCACAGCGTTTGGTGTTCTCAACGATCTCCGCAATTGTGAACTTCAGTTGTGTCAAGTTGAAGACGGCACGCAGGTCCGTTGGATCGAAACGTCCCTCCGCATCGCATCCTTTGATTCCGTCGATGACCTCGGTGTCAAGATGTCTGACATAGTCGCAGAGTTGCTGCAGATTTCCGTGCTTCTTCAGAGCTACGATGAATAATCGAAGTCCTACTAGAGATTGTTTAGGTTCGTCTGAAGCAATTAGTTTCATTAGAGCTGCGCATTCCAAATCGTGGCTTTCTGTCCAGGACGATTCACGGCATGTTTCAGAGCAATACATCGCCTGGGGGAAAAGAAAAGGTGACAACCATTTAGGGCATTACCAAAAGTTTCACTAAGTATTGGATTAAATTGGTGGCACAGCAAATCAGATCCTTCAAAATTATTGAATGAAACAGTTGAATTTAATAATCCAAAAGTTAGTAAATGCGGCACACAAATGCGTAAATGCGGTAACTTTTAAAGATCTTAATGAATTGTCATAACGCACATTATTAACATTTAAATGTCACTTTTTATATGTGTTGTTTCTTTTTTTGCCTGCAGTGCCCAGGTCAAACCGTTCAGTCAATCGATCAAAAATTGTGCACGCACATGACACACTAATGTAATCTGAGCGGTCTCGGGTATAGATTTTGGACAAGTTCCTGTGATTTAAAAAAATGAAAACTATAGAGAACTTAAACCGACGAACTTAAAGTTTTGCATGGTCATCGGGACCAACATTTTCGGTGTTTGTCAATTTTCAGTATAAACTGTCGTTATAACTTCAAAAGTTAAGTTATTGAAATATTATGGAGATTTTATGCGTGTTGGTTGTAAAATTTCTTGAAATATAGCATATAATTTTTCACTGGTTTTTCGAAGCATTTCGTTTCGGCTCTTTCCGAAGTCTCTAAGTAGAGCAAGAACTTTGCAAGTCACATCAATTCACATACATGCAATACGAAGGCTCGCTTATCAACGCGTTACACAGAGAGTTTTCCTGTAAAATAGCCTTAATACAATTTGATACTCACAATAGTGCAGGACTTGCAAGGTATCATGGAACTGCATGGATTCAAGCAACGGAAACAATATTCAACACACTTGTCAGGAATTAACACCGATCCAAAAGATTCCTCCACAATCAGAACCGCTCCTGAAACCAAAAGAAAGTTAAACCTATGTTATAGGTTATATTGCTGATGTGGCGATGATGTACTTTTGCCAAAGTAAAAACGGTATTTCAAATTGTAGGAAAGGATTGACTGCTGGTCCAGGTTCCCTGTCTTTTATCAAGGAAAATGAAACCAGAGCTCCCCTATACAATAGAGTTGCCGGGCGAGGGATCTACCAACTGAGCTACCCGGGTTGTGTCTAATGTCCGTCCGTCTAGCCGGGTAGCTTAGTTGGTAGATATCTAGCCCGGCGGATATCTAGCGTGAGAGGTCCCGGGTTCGAGCCCCGGTTCGGTCGAAATTTTCTTCCAAAGATAACTATTCACCTGGTGGTATGTCCTGGGTGGCGACAAGATGTCTGCCGTACTTCTCGTTGTATTTGATCTCGATGCAAGCCGAGGCGCCTGGAATCATCGGGTTGTCTCCGAGGTACTTCTCAGGCGGTGGACGAACTCTCAGCCTCGGCTTGTAGACCTGCTCGGGAGACTTGAGAGCGGCCAGCTCCTGCTCCATGCTCCGCTTCTTATCCTCTTCCAAGCAGCAAGATATTGCTTCCTGGAAGTTGATCGGATAGCTTAAATGTTTGTATTTGACGGCTTAGTAGTGAGCGTGGCATTGAAAAGTTTTTTAATCGATTTTTATCAATATCTTTTACCAATGTAATTTTTATGAAATAAGGCTTTGTTTGTACGCATCTTCAGAACAGTTCAATGAAAATAATTTCATAGTTTGGAATGGTTTATTAGTTTTATTTTGTCCTACATACGTTTAGCGTCATAGTCTTACTCATTTTCAGGCTCTAAACGTCTGTAGGACGAAATAAAACTATTATACCAATCCAAACTATGAAATAACTATCATTGAACAGTTCTGAAGATGCGTTAGTGTTATTTCTAAAACAATTACATTGGTAAAAGATATTGATACAAATCGATTAAAAAACTCTTCAAGGTCAAACTCACTAATTTCATGTGGAACCTTAAAGGATCTTACCTCCATGCTCTTCCTAGCTGCATCCATGTTGCCCATAACCTGGTGACACTCAGCCCTTCTCTTGAGCACCTTGTATATGAGACGACTCGGATAGTTGACCTTGAGAGCCTGTTCTATGTCACTCAGACAATCCTCGTAGTATCCCAGCAAGAAGTGCACCGAAGATCTTCAGGATTAACAAACAAAACAGCATTTTTTAAATTTAATCATAAAATAGGAACTTATTTTCTTTTAGATACCAGTGCCTATGATTTAAGGAATATGCACTGCTATTTCTCAGATACTAAACCTCAGCAGTGAAATGAATATAGGCTCCGCGCGGGGGCCCGGCCGCAGGGGGCCCGGTCGCACGGGGCCCAGTAATCTCTGAGCCCTCTGATCCTGAGGCACACGATTTAGTGTTTCGATAATTTTAAATGCACTCTTCCACTACAATATTTAATAACAAATGAATAACCAAATCATTGTCATGATATAATATCACAAAAAACTGGGCCAGTCCTTCCCTGTGACAGTTGACAAATCAGGTACACAAATTTAAAAAAATCTGATCGAGCAAGTTCCGATTAATTATTTTCATCCCATTGACATTAGCTCTGCTGGGATTGGCTACTGAAAACGGCAGCATTGAATGCTTTCGTTGATGAAGGCCGCACTTTAATATACCAAATTCTGGCTTTATAAAGACTTGTTATTAATTCTGTTTACGATTAGATCATGTATACACATTTAATTGAGCGAGCGTAGCGAGCGTCACCACGGTACTCTTACGGCACTTTCTCTGTGTGTTTGTTTTTTTTTTTGTTTTTTTTTTTGTTTTTTTGTGTTCACAGCCCAGGTCAAACGGCACAATCAATCGATCTGAAATTTTGCACATATGCTAACGTAATCTATGCGGTCCCTGGGATCGTTTTTGAATGGGCTCATGTGATTGGTTCAAATTTTAAAAAAATTATCTTTCGATTGGTTGTTGCGATCAATTTGAAATTTTGACAAGTCATTACGACCAACATTGTACCCAATCATACAAAGTTTCAGCCAAATCCTCCCATGGGTAAAAATTTAAAAAAATCTTTCATATGATTTTTGAAATTTAAACTAGAACCGTATGACCGATCAACTTAAAACTTTGCATGGTCATTAAGACCAACATTATCTGTATTTTTGACAATTTTCAGACTTATCTGTGTTTAAATCCAAAAGTTATTGACATTCTACGGATATTTTGCGTGTTGGCTGTCAAATTGCTCAAAAATGTTGATCACGGCTACTTCGACTCTTTATAGTTCCAAGGTAGTTAGAGCAGAAACTTTCAAACGTATGAAACTGATATGACGGTTCAAAAGATCGTCTAATACTGTGTAAGTACACACACTTATATCACATGAGTGGTCCCAGGTATATTTTTTTAAATAGATCCTATGATTTTTGAATATAACAAGGAACATTCTAATCATAAAGGTTCAATCAATCAACCTAAAACTTTGCATGGTTATTGGGACTAATACTTTAGGAATAATTGAAGATTTTTATACCTACAAGTCTGACGAATTTCAAGAATTATTGGCTTTTAATGATATTTTCGATAGACATAATTTCGGTTCGAGGTGTTGCGCGTGTCCGTGCTCGCTCATCAACGCGTTACACTGAGCGTTTTCCTAGTATACAACTAGATCAGAAGAATATCGTTTTACTTTGTCAGGTTTGCCTGCAATCTGGTAAAATGTAAGACGATGTCACAATGTGGCGTTCTCTGTCAATACATCGCCCGACTAGCGGATCCCAAACAAAGAAGCGTCTGACCCACCTGTTGGCGAATGCAAGAGCAAGTCCTGTAGTGTTCCCATCACACGGTGCAGTCGCAATGCTTCTGGTGTACTTGAGTACTGCTTCAAGTAGATCTCTACGCTTGTAAGCAGAGTTGCCCTGCTCACGTAGACGTGTAGACTCTTCCATGCTCTTGCCAATGTGCTTGGCGGCGTATCTTTCTACTGCTGGTGCATTCTGGTCTCTGCTTTCTTGTAGCTGAACTTGCAGGAACAGTTCGGCTAACACTTCAGCTGCCTCGGCCATGATGCTTGGAGTGTTGCTAGATCAGAATGAGATGTTAAAATATTTTGTCAGATTTAGGACGGAGTAGTGCCAATATTGGGACTATGCTGCGTGTGTACGAAAGTAAGTGTACTGCATAGGTCAGGGGCAGGGGCGTGCAGTGCAGCCTAGGCAAACTAGGCACTGTCTAGGCAGCCAGTATTCATACTAATCTTAAACTTTATTTTATGAAATAATATTATGTTCATTAGATATATTTTGAAATTGAACGTACTTAATGTTATAATATGCGCGAAATGCTTAATATATACGTAAAGAGCGTGGCGAGCCGTGCCACGCCGTCGCCGTTGCGATGTTCTGATAAAATGTTTTGTAAAAGGCCGAGCAGCCTACTCGATTAGTCTAGCTACGCTCCTGTGTTGATTGCGGGCGGGGAGGAGAGGAAGAGCAAACTCGCACTGTGACGTCACTCACACCGCGTCATCAGCCAGGGCAGAATCTAGTGCTATCTGTCTTTCTCCAACTAATGTTCCAGATGTAATCTCTCTGTCTCACTTACTCCCACGAAATATACTCCACTCATCCACGGCCACCCAAGGCCACGCACAAAATGCATGCGAAGACACGTTCCGCAACGCAGCAATAAACAAGCAAATTACTCAGTTTGACGACTGCTCTCATCGAAGTTAGACATTCAAAGAGGTTTATAATTGTAATATTTGTGAAGTGAGTTCTGATTGTGTTGACTGTGTTGTGTCGAATTTTGATTTCGATTGCGCTGGACATTGTAATTATGGTATTCCCATGCGTGTGTATTCAGTGGGATTTCATTGGGATCCATGAGTAGGATCAGCTGTGTATTTTCTCGTTGGCTAAGGATGTGGACAGAAATGCAGCGCCATCGGAAAATCCAAAATCAAAGTTTTTCAACACAAGGTGAGAGATTGGTACAGGTACATCAAAGAAAATTGTATCTTCTAGGATTAAAATATTCGCGGTAAGAAAAATTCTGTTGCTTAATTCCATGTAAAAAAATTATAAATTAGTGATTTATTCGGAGGGGGGGGGGGGGGGGATTCATATTTTGGCTTGAAATTTGGCAAGTGCCTAGTCATGCTGGAAAACCACCGCACGCCCCTGGTCAGGGGTCGGCAACCTACGGCTCCTTGGCGGTTCTTGAGTGGCTCTTTATTATTTAAATAAAGATCAGGAATAGAAAATTTTGAAAATTCGAAAACATTTGGAAGGTTATTTGATTCAGTTTGTTCATTGAATGTCTAAGAATCACTTTTAAATTATAAAAATTCTAAAAAACGCCCTGCGGGGCAATTATTGAAAGGTTATTTGATTCCGTTTGTTCATTTTAGAGTCTCATAATCAGTTTTAAATTGTTGACATTCTAAAAAATTGCCCTGCGGAGTGATGGGGCAACAATTGGATGGTTATTTAATTCAGTTTGTTCATTTTAGAGTCCCGCCAGAATCACTTTCAAACCGTTGAAATGCTAAAAAAGACGCCCGGGTTGGGGGGGAGGGGGGCAACAACTGGTGGGCTTCATTAAACTATCAAAATAAAATAGTCAATCAATTTATTATTTTTGGAGTACTATATTTAATTGCCTCTACTGCGGCTCCCATGCTTATATAATTTATTAATATTTCGGAAATTGGCTCCTTCCCCCAAAAAAGGTTGCCGACCCCTGGCATAGGTAACCGATCTACTAAAAATTTAGTTTTCGAACACACAAAAATACTGAAATAGATTAAATTTAAAGAATATTAATTCAACGCAGCAGACTGCGTTGGTTGCTTGTGACCTGGTTGTGACCTTAAAGTTGTGAACATGCCTGGGAATTGTTCAGATTATGACTGAACTTTCATACTCTTTCAACCTCTCAGAGCGCGTAGTCTAAACATGGAGGTATTATGTCTAAGTCTAAGCAACACCGAGTCCACGTGTAGAGATGAGAGAGATCGCTAGAGTACGATAGATAAAGTAAAAACGGCATTCGAAAGAAAAGAATCGTCTGATGAAATATTTGATAGCATCATCCTATGTTGAAGTGTAAACGGATCATATTTCTCTCTGAAGCTCTGATTTCATTGTTGGCACTGATCACCTGTTGTCATCATTGGGCGACATTTCTCGAGGGGGGGGGAGGGGGGTTGTCTAGAAAGTGGACCCAAGTTTGGCTTGAGCTAAATATTGAGAAGAGTGGCACTTTTGATCACACCTCTTTGATTTAAATTGCATACTAATATCAGTCAAAACAGATACGATGATTCGACTTACCAAGCCGGCTGGGCGTGTATTCAGTTCATCTGTTTAGATAATTAGCATTGGACGCTGAGTGAATAATGAAGTTAATGAGACGACGCATCTCATTCTCATGTGACTTCAATCGGCCTAGCAGTCCCGTCCGGCGTTGCCCGGCGTTGTTAACACCGAGGGGATAACAATTCTCACAGATTTGGTGGTCTAACACCTGATTTCGGAATGACAAAGATTTCATAAGATTTCAAAGACTTCGTGGGAATTTAAAGATTTTGCTAGATTTCTTCGAGATTTCATAATACTTCAAAGTTTCACAGGCGCGTAGAAACTACTTTCAGTCTGGGGGAGGGTTGTGGGGGCTAAGCATCCCAGTTCTAGGCTCGCAGTTTTTTTTTTAGAATTTAACCAATTCGAAATTGATTCTGGGGTTCTAAAATGCGAAAACTAAATCTAGAATTTAAACAATTATTATTGAGCGAGCGAAGCGAGCGTCTCCTTTTGGCTCTTTTGGCACGGACCTCTGTTTTTTTTTTTTTTTTTTTTTTTTTGTTACTGACGATATACAGGTCAGAGTTTTTCTTCGATCGAGCTGAAATTTTGCACACATGTACGTAACATTTCTGATTGTTGCAGACCCTAATTTTTTTGAAATCCATTGATTGGTTCAAATTTAAAAAAAATTAACTTTCGATTGGTTGTTTTGATCACATTGAAATTTTGACAAGTCATTACCCCCAACATTGTACCCAATCAAACAAAGTTTCAGCCAAATCCTCCCATTGGTTAAAATTTAAAACCATCTTTCCTGTGTTTTTAGAAATTTAAACTATAACCGATTGAACGATCAACTTATAACTTCGCATGATGGTTGGGACTAACATTATCTGCATTTTTGACAACTTTCATAATAATGTGTGTTTAAATCCAAACGTTATTGACATTTTACGGACTATTTGCGTGTTGGCTGTCAAATTCACGGCGACTTCGACTCTTCAGTTCAAGGCAAGGTAGTTAGAGCAGAAACTTTCAAACGCAAATGAAACTGATAATGACCGTTTAACAGTCGATCTGATATTGTGTAGACACACTTATATCATATGAGTGGTCTCAGGTATATATTTTGAAGGAGATCCTGTGATTTTTGAAAATTAACACGGAACAGTTCAATCATAAAGGTTCAATCGATCAACTTAAAGCTTTGCATGGTTATTTGGACCAATATTTTAGGAATGTTTTGAGATTTCTATACAAATCTGTGGCGAAATTTTAGAATTATTGGCTTTTAATGACATTTTCGATAGACAGAATTTCGGTTCGAGGTGTTGCGCGTATCTGTGCTCGCTCATCAACGCGTTACTCAGATTCATTGGTTAAAATTTAAATAAATATCTCCTGATAGGCTGAAAAATGAAAACGGTCTTCGATAATTCTGATCAAACTCATATTTTGCATGATCATTAAGACCAATATTGTCTCTTATTTTACAAAATTTCATCCCAATCAGTTAAGAACGTATGAAGTTATTTACATTTTTAATATCTGTCAGTAATGAAGTATCGAAATGAATGTTTTCCAGTGCCAATTGAAAATTGATTCTGATTTGCTTTATGAACCAGGTGCTTAGATGCTATTTTAAAGTTTCGATGAAAAGCATACACTTTTAAGTTGATATCATTATCAATTCCATATGGATGTATATGTTTTCTGTGCGTTGTGTACGCATTTCCGGTTCGAGAATTTGCACGTACCCGTGCTCGCTCATCAACGCGTTACACTGAGCGTTTTCCTAGTATGTAGTTCTGGGATCATGAAAGAGGGCTTAGACTGCTCGAGTGGGGGAGAGATAATCTTCCCCATCTCCCCCCCCCCCCCCCCCCCCCACCCATCCTCCACACCGAATTTTTATCAGATTCACAGATTTCTATGATTTCTTGGGATTTCAGAATATTTTAATGCCACAATACATCGGACTTCAGTAGTTGTAAACCCCTACACATCATGTTACCCCCATTTTTGGTTTCTTCACCATATTAAAAAGTAAAATTGTGTGCCAATCGCCGCTCGCTGTCCATCCTAGAATTAGGCTCAGATTCCTGGCACTGTCCCTGCTACTGGACCTAATAGAGAAAACTTTTAATGTAAAATATTAATTGAGATAAATTCTTTGCGTTTTGGACTGTATTTACGACGGGAATTTTATCACCCAATAATATGTCTTCGAATCAATATTCTCATTTAATTATTAAAATTGTTTAACAATGGGCGAACACCTATTCAAGGAACAAAGAACCCTATTCTTGAACTTTTGAATTCCCAATTCTGCATGCATGGCCATAAAGTAACATAGTATGAAATCGAATACCAGTCCAGTGGAATTGGGAAATTTAAAAGTTCTAGAATAAGGCCTCAGCTCAACACTAAAAATAAATAAAAAACAATTCGCATGTTGCATTTTTTGTAACACGATTTTCTCATTGATGGAAATTATTAGAAATAAGAAAACAATGACAATCCCGATTAATTAATGTTCCAAACGAAAACATGACTATTCATGCATGAATCTCTACATTGAAGACATCTTGATGCGTCATCTCAAGCGTTTTTGCGACAATCAAACTTCAAACCAACGAGTTTTCAGCCAAGAATCACAGGTATGCGTTTGTCAGTATGGGTAAATAAGTGATTTCACCTGAATTCATGCAAACCTCCTACTTACCTCCTTTCCTGATCTATTGATAACTGCAATATCTTACTGCAAATGAATAATGTTCCAGTTTAATAGGTGATTGTCGGTGTCACTGTTACTTCTTCTGTGCTTCAATCACTCACTTAGTCCAGCCAGACTCCTGTCAGCTGTCACAACTCACCTACAAGGTAGAAGTGGTCGGGGAAGTGCTGCGAGGAGAGGGGTATTTCCCCTCCTACATGCCTGACCTTAGAGTTGACGACAGAAGCATTGGGAATGGATTATTAGTTTATTGTAAGATTTATGTGTCCATTGACTGATTTGATTTGGCGAAATATAATAATACACATTTGTGAATTGATAAAAAAATAATGGAACAAGTGCGAATTATTTGGTAAACAATATTTTTTGCTTATTTCATTGAATAGGTTGCAATTTGTTCCTTTATTTCAAACTACTTTTTAAAATTGAGTTTTTTAAATCAGATACTTTTTTTGAATTCTAAATTTGTCTTCATGAATTTAAAACTATTATTTCTTAATTTAAAAAGTGACGTCAAAATTAAAACACGTGGATAGACATCGGATAATACGGTGAATGCAGAATGACCAAGAAGACCAATGTTTTGTCGGAACCACGTAACCACTTCTCTTGCCAACCAGGGAGTATGTGAACGCGGTGGCATACGTCCAGTACCACTGACAGTGTTGGTATGGGAGTTAGCACGACAACGCTGTGGAGGGGGAGAACTAGGTGCCCGTCAACGAGACAAGGATCAAAAGCGAAAATATCATAGGTACGACTTTGTAGAGGGGGAGAACTAGGTGCACGTCAACGAGGAAGGATCAAAAGCGAAAATATCATAGGTACGACTTTGTAGAGGGGGAGAACTAGGTGCCCGTCTACGAGATAAGTATCAAAAGCGAAAATATCATAGGTACGACTTTGTAGAGGGGGAGAACTAGGTGCCCATCTACGAGATAAGGATCAAAAGCGAAAATATCATAGGTACGACTTTGTGGAGGGGGAGAACTAGGTGCACGTCAACGAAACAAGGGAGGATCAGAAGCGAAAATAGTACGAGACTTTGTGGAGGGACAGAACTAGGTGCCCGTCAAAGAGATTTAGGAGGGGGTCAGCAACTTAAATGTGTAGGTTTTCTTAAGTGTTAGATAAATTATATTTTATAAAAAAATGTATTTACCTATAGAAAATTGTATCAGAAAAGACAAATAATTAAAAATTACAATTGCTTTAATTGATTGATTTAATCCGTAAAAACTATATTTCATAAGATTAAGAATAATGTATTTCGTATAATACGATCGAGATAATATGTCAAGTCAAGTGATTTTTGCACATTTATTAATTAGCAATTAAACCGTGCATACAAATTGGAGCATACATCGCAAAAAAACTCCGATTGAAAACATTGTTTTTTGAAGATGCATGTTGCCAAACAAATCCAAATTATGATTATACTAGTTTGAAAAAAATGTTAAAAAACCATGTTTTATAATAATCAATAATCACAAAACACAAAATTTGAATACAAAATAATCTGATTTTTAGTTAATGTAGTCGAGACTACCCTTAATGATAGTATTTTGCATCAGCATTTGCAGTACAAACAGCATAGTGTCTGGAAGCTCAACGATGCGGTGCAATTTCGTGATGATCTTGCTGATCTTGGGGACGTTGGCCACATTCGGTGGTTGGGATGTATAATCAACAACATCCTTCATCAAGCGTTTGGCTTCCAACAATATGTGTCTCCGAGAGAAGCGATTGTAGCACTTCGGACATTTCACCTTCCCCTGGAAGTAGTACATGTTCAATTACCATGGCAATACATCAGAGAGAGACAGGGAATATAGGAATTTATTTTATTCATTCATTACCGAGCAGAATAATACAATAATTTCCACCAAAATTATTTAACATTTAGGTTGTACAGTTTGCCATTGACGCGCTGACATTCAACGTTCAAGATGAACATGGTTTAGCTATCTTTTGACCTTAAACGCCAGCGCTAGGCATTGAACCGTCTGATTAAGCTATCTGATTGGCCAGCGCTGAACGTATGTCGTCGAACTGTAAACGTAGCTGTAGTCCTCCACAAATCACCAATTTTCATGAATCATTTCTACCCTTCTGCCCCCCCCCCCCCCCCCCCCAACATTCATTTGCCAATGATTTCTCCTGTGCAAGATATACTTTTTAAATTGGGGTTTAGCGTCGAACTGTTCTGCAGCGAGGCTAATGGCGATGACAGTAAAATAGAATAATAATGAATAATGATGCAAGATAGTATTGCAATGCTTTGTGTCTTTTATCTACAATAAGGTTTAAAAAAATCATAACAAATCATAATAATTGGTTTATTGGTTTAAAAGGTATTACGATTTAGAATAAATCAACTTGTAAATCTTGCTCAGAAGATAGCTATTTAAAAACAATATATGAATGAATAACAAGTGTTTTTACCATTTTTGAAGTGGCATATACAGGTGTTCGGCATCTTGGGCAGAGCGGCAGGGCAAAGTTCCCTGGCAGAGGATTTGTGCAGCGTCGGCAATCACACTTGAAGCCGTAAGCAGACTCCACTTTCTGACGCGCTGCTTTAACCTGTTCCGGGTCCAACTTTTCTCCGTAATATGAGATGAATACCTGCAGGAGGAAATTATCGGAGGAATGAAAATAATTTCTGTTTATAGAAGTTTGATCTGAGGCAGACAGGGCTGAAAAGGCCCGTGATGTAACGGACAGATACACTTGAGAAAATGCTTATAAAACAAATGGAAAGAAAAAAATTATAAAAAACCTTGATAACGTTGATAAAAAAAATTGCTCCCACTCAAAATTTTAATTTTTGCTAAATATTCTACAAAAGTGGAGCTAGTTCACAATAACATATTAAATTGAAATGTAATGCTAATAATATTTACCTGCTCTCCCTTAGCAATGGGAAGAATGGTAAATACAACGCTTGTTTTACCACATTGGTACTGGGCAGCATTTGCAGTACAATTATGATTAATTAAAGAAGAAATTGAATACGTGGCAGATCCAATTTCTTTAGCTTCTTCCATTGACCAGTCTTTCACCAGAAAGGTGTTAATTGCGTTTATTTTCATTAATCTCATAAACGGTCTTTCGCCCAATTGCCTTTTCTGCTCATTATCAAGTCCGTCAAAAAGCTGTGAATGTTTATCGATACAGTCGATAAGAAATTCACAGCGCTTGGCATACTCTACGCTCATCTCTTTCGTCAGATTACGTTGTGCCAAGTTGTAAAAGGCGCGGAGGTCTGTTCCGTCGACACGCCCCTGAGCATCGCATCCTTTGATTCCATCGATGACCTCGGTGTCCAGTTGTCGGACATAGTCGTAGAGTTGCTGAAGATTTCCGTGCTTCTTCAGAGCTGCGACGAAGAACCGCAACACTATCATGGATTGTATTGGACTGTCAGCAGCAATTAGTTTCATAAGAACTGCACATTCCAAATCGTGGCTTTCCGTCTGTGACAGATCACGGCAGGCTTCGGAGCAATACATCGCCTGGAGAAAAAGAAGAAGTGAAACAAAACAAATTCTAGTAGTGTGAGCACACACGTACATCAAAAAGAACAATTAACTTAAAATTCCCAGCAACAATATTCGTAGAATAAATATGTGATTCGATGGAGTACAATGATTGGCTGATTTTTATGCAACAGTAAAAAAACAAATAAATTGAAAAAAATAAGTGTAGTTGAAACTTTAGTTGACATTTTCTTATTAGTATCCTTAAGATGAATCTTAAGTAAATATGTCCTTAAAATATGTATAATATAGAGATGGACGATCCAAGTATAATCAGATGAAAAAGTCGATTATTCGAACTGTAAAATAACGCCTCCTTTCCCCCAGGCAAAGGGCATATGTTTAGCGCAGCAAGCGAGCAATACAGTGGCCCTGAGCTCAGATAGTTTGGTTTATACTCACTCCGATGTTTGCATATCGACAGCCAAAAATCGATTATAATCGATTATTCAAAACGCAAAAAAAAATCCATTTTCAAGAAAATTAAATAGAATTGCCTATCTCTAATGGAAAATTTTCAGTCGGAAATATGCTCAAACATTGGATGATCAGGACGTTATCTTGCCTATTGGATTTCCTTGGCCCACCCAAGTACAATGAAAAGTATTTAATTTGACTCACTATGGCACAGGACTTGCAAGGTATCATGGCACTGCATCGACGCATGCAATGGAAGCAATAGTCGTCGCATTTGTCAGGAAGTAGCACCGATCCAAACGGTTCCTCAACAATCAGGACCACTCCTGAAAACCAAATTAATACCGGTGGAAATATGACTAATAAGTAATAAAGCCCTGAATGTATTATACAAACTATTGAGAGAATGTGACGAAAAACCTGTCTCTCTTGTCTCTTACGCAAGACATAATCACAGGTTAATTTGTAAAATAATGAGTGACGCTCAATGATTGTTGAGGAAAACACATTGCTACAGAATAAATTAAAACTTGGCATGTTTACCTGGTGGAATGTCTTTGGTGGCAACAAGATGTCTGCCATACTTCTTGGTGTATTTTATGTCGATGCAAGCCGAGGCGCCTGGAATCTTCGGGTTGTCTCCGAGGTACTTCTCAGGCAGTGGACGAACTCTCATTTTCGACTCATAGACCTGTCTCGGAGGCTTGAGAGCGGCAAGCTCCTGCTTCATGCTCCGCTTCTTATCCTCTTCCAAGCAGCAAGCGATAGCCTCCTGGAAGTTGTTCCGTTGGATAATAAATGTTTCCAAATTTTTTTAATTCATGGTAAACATTAAAAATAGAAAGAGGATTTTAGACTGTCAATTTGTAGGTACAAATACAAAGATCTGGAAGATTTAATAAAACTTAATGTGTTGCTAAATTGTGATATTGAATCACAATTCACAATATGCGAGCCACCTCTTACCTCAAAGTTCCTTCTAGCTGCCTTCATGTTGCCCATAGCTCGGTGACACTCGGCCCTCCTCTTGAGAACTTTGTATATCAGATGACTCGGATAGTCAACCTTGATTGCCTGCTCAATGTCGCTCAGACAATCCTCATAGTTTCCCAGCGAGAAGTGCAACGCAGATCTGCCGGATTAACAAAAAAGACAACTGAGAAAACGGAATGATATTGAATGATATTTCTCAAACTTCTAGGATTGAGTTTGATCCTTGCCTAAACATAAATTCTATTCTTAGGTATGTTTAGTTTATTATTCATATAAATGGCCCCACCTCTTTGCGAATGCAAGAGCTAGTGCCGTAGTGTTCTCATCGTACGGTGTAGTGGCGATGCTCTCGTTGTAATTGCGCATTGCTTCACGTAGGTCTCCACGAGAGAACGCCGCGTCGCCATGCTTAAGGAGAAGCGAGGATTCTTCCTCACTCTTGCCGAGCTGCTTCGGTGAATGTCTTTCAACTGCCAAAGCATCACGATCTTCTTTGTCCTCTTCAAGAAACGTAAAAACCATGCGCAGGATCATCATATCAAAGTAGTCCATGATGTTAGCTAGAACAGAAGTTGAAACATTTTATCCTATTCAGGATCTACATTTGAGCAAATAGGTACTGAGACCTCAACAGGCGCCAGCAGGATTTCGGCCAGAGGGAGCAAGCCAAGGGGATTAGGTAACTAAAAAAAGTCCCTATAAAATTTGAAAGGAAATGAAAAAAAATTAATATAAAAAATAGGTATTATAAAAATCGCTTTAATAAGTATAAAATTAGAGAGGAAATCAATAATTGAGCGAGCGAAGCGAGCGTCTCCTTTTGGCTCTTTTGGCACGGACCTCTGTGTTTTTTTGTTTTTTTGTTTTTTTATTTTTTTTGTCTGTCGTCTGCTCGTATACACTATACAGATCGCACCGTTTATTCGATCGAACTGAAATTTTGCACACATGTCCAGACCAAATATGAGATTTGCTGACCCTAATTTTTTTGAAATCCCCTGATTGGTTCAAATTTAAAAAAAATTATCTTTAGATTGGTAGATCCCATCAATTTGAAATTTAGCATAGTCATTTCAACCAACATTGTACCCAATAATAAAAAGTTTCAGCCAAATCCTCCCAATGGTTAAAATTTAAAACCATCTTTCTGTGTTTTTGAAATTTAAACTAGAACCGATTGAACGATCAACTTATAACTTCGCATGATGGTTGGGACCAACATTATCTGCATTTTTTTCAGTTTTCATACTAATCTGTGTTTAAATCCAAAAGTTATTGACATTTTACGGACATTTTGCGTGTTGGCTGTCAAATTCACGGCGACTTCGACTCTTCAGTTCAAGGCAAGGTAGTTAGAGCCGAAACTTTCAAACGCATATGAAACTGATAATGACCGTTCAACATATGAGTTCAACATATAACATAGAACATATGAGTGGCCCCAGGTATATTTTTTGAAGGAGATCCTGGGATTTTTGAAAATTCACACAGAACCGTTCAATCATAAAGGTTCAATCTATCAACTTAAAGCTTTGCATGGTTATTTGGACCAATATTTTAGGAATTTTTTGAGATTTTTATACAAGTCTGTGACAAAATTCTAGAATGATTGGCTTTTAATGACATTTTCGATAGACAGAATTTCGGTTCGAGGTTTTGCGCGTATCCGTGCTCGCTCATCAACGCGTTACCCAGAGCGTTTTCCTAGTAAATCCTATACGTTTTAATTAAATCATATTATGTTGAACTAAATTTGTTAGGAAGGGGGATTGGATGTTGCCCCAACCAAGGTAGCATCCTAATTGGGAAGCCTTTCAGGACCCAAGGACGTACAATTATTGTGCTTCTGATAAAATTACATTCAGTTCTTGCATTTTCAATTTTTCCAATTTTCTGTAACTTCTTTATTTTTATTTTTTTCTCTTTATTTATTGTTTCTTATTATTTTTAATAGCCTACCTAACTGGTTTGTGTTTTTTTTATTTTATATTTTTCTATTATTCGTGCTCATTTAAATTTTTGATATGATTTTCTTGTACATGTAATTATTTCTACTAGGAAAACGCTCAGTGTAACGCGTTGATGAGCGAGCACAGAACATGCAACATCCCCAGTTACGATACACGACACGGCACAAGACGATTTTCTCTGTGCAACTTTCCAATCTCCAATATAAATACTCTGGATGAATATCAGATCCATTGTGTCGTGACTTTCCTACATACTTTTTCCAGCTTTTGACAACCTATTACTAAACTCGTAAACTGACAATTAATACTTGACTGATTGGGCTTAAGCCTGGATTACACGGTTCAAGTTTCCTTGAAGGGGTTGAATTCAACCCTTGATTTCAAGGAAACATGAAAGAGAATTTAGACGATTTAATGTTTGTTGTTGATTGAAGTTGCGGTGAAATTAATTGAATTATTGGTTGAAGTATTTCAAGACTTGAAGGAAAATAGGACATGTTCTAAAGCCCCATACACGGTGCAATTTCTTGAACAACTTCTGTGCTACAAAAGTACTGCACATGTGCAGAGTTACTTTTTCATCTCAAAAGTGACACTGCACACGAGCAGAACCACTGTGGCACAGAAGTGCTTCAATGTTTTCATTTAGACGATCCAAGTCTTGAAATCAACCCCCTTGAAAGGGTTAAATTCAAGCTTTACAATGTGTAAAATTTTAGATTACCTATGTTGGTCTTGATCACCATGCAAAATTTAAACTTAATCGGAAAACTTTGATTGTTGACCAATCAGAAGATATTATTTAAACTACTAATAGGGAAGTTACATGAAATTTTATTCTTGTTAATTTGTAAATATCAACACAAATAACAATGACAAACACACTTATGACCAGCGAAATTTAAAATTTTCATACATAAAAATCAAATTCAAATGTCATGGAATATTTTGGCGGGAAAAACGGCAGGCAACAGAATCCAGGATTGTGATGTCATATCCAAGTCTCCAACAATGTGTTACCATGGTGATTCCTTTGTTTCCATGGCAATATAGAGGATTGTGATGTCATCGTCAATTTTCCTGTTTTAAAATTGTAAGAAAATTATCAAACTTTGTTACTGAATTTCTCGAAAACTATTCGTCCCACAACAAAAATAATACTATATCTGTGTTCCTTCTGTGTTCAACATCTCAATTTTAATAAAATAACTATTATTCTGAAATCTAATTGATAAGTGTATTCCCTAATAGGCAATACCCTTCGTACAGCATCCGGCCTTCGTTCAGCATCTGATTTGATATGCGCTAGTTTTATTGTAAATTGTGGATTGCTTGGCTATTGAATATTTAAATGGCTTGGCTGCTCTACAGGCCTTGGAGCACTAAGTACATTTTACAAATATTTCAAGATTATGGAATAAAATGTCCCTAAAATAACAAAAACTTTTGAAAAAAACGACACATAAGACTGAAAATTGGCAAAAATACGTTAAATGTTGGTATCAATTACCATGCGAAGTTTTAAGTTGATTGGTCAATCGGTTCTAGTTTAAATTTCAAAAATCACTGGAAAGATGGTTTCAAATTTGAACCAATGGGAGGATTTGGCTGAAACTTATTATGATTGGGTAAAATGTTGGTTGCAATGACTTGTCAAAATTTCAAATTGATCGAAACAAACAAACAAAAGATATTGTTTTAAAAATTTGAACCAATCACAGGATCCCATTCAAAAACGATCCCAGGGAGCGCATAGATCACGTTAGTATGTGTGCAAAATTTCAGATCGATTGATTGTGCGGTTTGACCTGGGCTGTGCAGGCAAAAAAAAAACATACAAAAAAAAACACACACAGAGAAAGTGCCATAAGAGTGCCGTGGTGACGCTCGCTACGCTCGCTCAATGATCTGTTTGAGCATCGTTTGAGTTTTGTGACTCATGTGACATGACTCATAGTGACGAAGCGTGGTGAAAAGTCGAGAGCGCCGAATCAGCAACTGTAGACAAATTCCTTCACGGGTCAGTCTGCTAAATCATCGCCCCCCCCCCCCCCCCCCCCCCCCCCACCTCTTCACCCGTCACCAACGCCACCCGTGTGAACTTTAGCTTTCGTGTGAATACATACAACACAGTCCCAGGCAAAATCCCCCGAGTCCCGACTGAGAAACAAGGAAGAATCGAACCCAGGCCTCTCAGCAGAGTGCAAGTCCCTGAGCCAACTTGCTTTCATTCTGTCAGTCGAGTCGTCACAAGTCATTGGATGATGTACACTCGACAATTCATAAAACGGTATTTAATAGAAATGGATTGTCTGAAAAAAATGTGATTGCATCATCCGATGACGTCTATGCTTACTCGTCATCTACCTCTAGTAGGTGAGCTCTGATTTCATTGATAACATCAAGGATAGATTTCCATGAACCTGACCAGCAGCCAATCTGTTTCGTTCAAATCTAGTCGGGCGCTAGCTCGACGCTGCCAAGCACCGCTCTAAGACAACGTGCGAGCTACTACCAGACTTATACTGCAAGCGCTTCGGGCCCGATTTCGGGGTGTCAGTACGCATGCAAGCATTTAGAAATGAAAGTTGAAAACCATGGTTATCGGGTATATTTAGCCACCTGACAACACCTAACCAAATATCAAAGTGCTGCGATCATCCCTTCGGGGTGAATTTTGGGCCTCAAACATGCAAGGATTGACTTTCATGTTAGTTAGTTAGTTTTTTTTTTTTTTTTTTTTTTTATTTCGAACAGAATTAATTATCAATTACAGGATAGCACGAAAATAGAACACAATTACATCATTAAAATAGACAGTGAATACATTTATTTGAGCACTAGATGTCCATCTTCTATTGCAGCAAGGCACTGCTTGCGGCACCAGGTCTTCTTAAACTTGTCAATGTCATTGGTCAAGCTGGCTGTCGCGAATTCCACGCCTATCCTATAGTGCAGTCTATTCTTGAAAATTAAAAAAGAGTCCGCCAGACTTCCTGGACTTTCAATAAACACAGCAATGTATCGGTGAATTGTGGATTTTGCGAGATTTAATAGGAAGTTACACAAGTTGACTGTCTTTTCATCTGGGCCAGTCCTTATCCCGCAAATCATGTCTTCAGTATTAATATCTTGATTAAGTAAAAGTCGAATCTTTTGTTTGACGTAAGCCCACAGCCTATCATTTTTTCGGCATTCGAAGACAGTGTGGATGGTCGTGCCCACTGCGTCACACCACGGACACTTGGGGCTGTCCCGCAGGCCCCAGCGATGCAGCCGGCTGGGAGACGCGACGGCGTCGTGCATCTGTCGCCAGCAGATGTCGGCGTCCAGGCTGCATGTTGGCCAGCGGTAGAGATCATCCCAATGGATCTCGGTATCAGTCCAGGCGCCTCTCCCAGTCAACTCAGTGTCTGGAATTTCTATCTTGAGGATGGTTGAATATAGTTGTTTCGCGTCCTTAACATTGTCTGTTAATGTCTGGGGGCCCTCTGCAGGGCTTATCGTCTCCCATGCGAGGAAGAGGGACTTGTAAAATGGTTGAAGTCTTCTCAGCCAGTCGGTTCTGATAGTTCCGACGAGTGAAGCCGCTATTGAGTCTTCCGGATTGTACCTATTCATGTTGTGTTCTTGTAAGTAGCAGTGGTGGCTGATCTCCGCCTCTGGAGAGAGGAAGTCAGCCACGTGCTTCGCCCTCAGTGACATGATCCTGCATTTGATGTTGATTAGTCCCAGGCCACCCACGGCAGTAGGAGCGAAAACGTGGTTCTGGTCTTTCCAATGTCGACCGCTCCACATAAACTTTGTTAGTCTGCGTTGGATTTCTTTAACAAAACTAGAGGGAGGCTCGAGGACAGAGAAGGTGTGGACAAGGCGGGAACCTATTAGTTGGTTGGACACTATTCGTCGGCCCCGATAGGATGTAGTCTTATGCCACCTATTCCATCTATCGATTCCGGATTGAACCTTATTCGTCAGAGATGTCCAATTTTGCGATTCCCATTCTTTGTTCGCGTTGCCCAGGTACACTCCTAGAAATTTGAGGCCTTCGTTGGTCCAGGGCAAACCGAGTGGCGCGTCCGTCCGGTTACTCCATGAGCCGGCGAATAGCCCAGTGCTCTTGGAGGTATTCAGCGCCGCCCCAGAAGCACGGGCGTATGAGTCGAAAGATGTCGTCATGATCGGGAAGCCCCTGTCGTCAGTTATAAACACAGACACGTCATCCGCGTAGGCGGTCACGACCAAGGGACTGTTGGCTCCTCCAGGGATGCGCAGTCCATAAGGCGCAAGTCCAGATCTGAGAAGCGATAGGAAAGGTTCTATAGATATGGTGTACAAGGCGCCAGACAGTGGGTCACCTTGCCGAATGCCGCGTTGGAAGGGGAAGGGCGGGAGGAGAGTCGAACCGACACGCACCGTTGACTTGGCTTCTTTGTACAGTGTTGAGATGAAACTAATGAATTTGTCACCGAAGCCGAACTCTTGTAGTGTCTTGAACAAATAGTCGTGTTCTACGCGGTCGAAAGCTCCCGCCTGGTCCAGGGTGATGATGGCTGTTGGCGCGTTTTCGGCGTGGGCAAGATCAATCGCATCTCTCATCAGATGGAGATTGGAGAAGATCGTCCTTCCCGGTACACAGAAGGTCTGGTCGCTATTAACTATTGAGCTGAGCACGTCTGTTAGTCTATTGGAGAGGGCGCGGGAAATGATTTTGAAGTCGGTGTTCAGGAGGGAGATAGGTCTCCAGTTTTTGAGTTGTAGTTTATCACCGCCCTTAGGAATTAGCGTGAGGACTGCCATGCGCATGGTTGGGGGGAGGATACCAGATTCGAGTGAAAAATTAACCATGCAGGTAAATAAGGGTATGAGTTTATCGATGAAAGCTCGAAAGAAATCTACTGAGAAGCCGTCGATGCCAGGGGATCTGTCCTTAGTAAGCTGGAAGAGGGCAGTCACAAGTTCCCTGCTACTAAGTGCGGAGTCCAGCTTGTCTTTGGAGGTTTGGTTTAATTTGGGAAGGTTTTCGTAAAGGACTTGACTCTCGATTGTGTTCTGGCCTGATCGTGAATAGAGGCTAGAGAAGTGATTGCCAATCACTTGTCTGATAGCGTTCGGCTCCTGAACAATTTGACCATCGATTTGCAGTGCTGAGATCGTGCTCGAAGTTTTCCTGTCGCTACCGAGCTTGTAGAATGTGGGAGTTGCCCTGTTGTATTCAAGATATTTCCGCTGCTGTTCTGTGTTCAGATCCGTCCTTGCTTCTGAGTAGTATTTCTTCCGTATTGCAGCCAAACACCTGTTAATTTCGTTGCACTCGGATGACGTCAGAGTGTTCTGCGCTGCGAGGAATCGGAGTCGGGTTTCTGCAGCGAGCAGTGATGCATAGTTCAAGTGGCTCGCTTCTGCTTCATAGCGTTGAGTAGATATACGTATTTCGCTTTTCAAATTGTCCCAGCACTCGTGAGGGTCAGTAGCTGCTGGTCTATTTGAGTAGAACTCAATGATGTTTTCAATGTATTGCGTATACGACTTGTCTTCGAGGAGAGCGTTGTTGAAAATCCAATAAGGTGGTTTTCTGCGCTTCTCGGAATGCATAATTAATGTTACACCGGAGTGATCAGAGAAAGATGGTATGATCTTAGATGACGTAATCTCGCAAAGCTGGTTACTGCGGACATATACTCTGTCGAGTCTCGATCTCGGTCTGTCTTTGAGTGGGCTTATGTAAGTGAACTCGCGATTGGTTGGATTTAGCTCGCGCCATACGTCTCGCAGGTCCTCGGAATCGAGCAGGGCGATCAGCGGGGACACCAGTTCGTTTCGGTGTTCAATGGAGACCGCACGGTCGGCTGGCTCGAGAGTACAGTTCCAGTCGCCTGCCATGATAATTCGGTGGTTCACTGGAATACTCAGGATATATTCACTGACTTTATCCATTACTTCTAAGCCTTTCGCTTTACTCTGTGGCATGTAAATGTTAATTAGGTGGACTTGGGATTTATTTAATTGTAAGATAGCAGTCTGAGCGAAGCCGGCTACTAAAATTTGAGTTGTGTCGAAAGCTACACCTCTGGATAGTATTGCTGTCCCACTATTACGCTGCACTGGCGCGTTGATTGCAGATGAAAAATTATTTAGATAGTTTATTGAGAATTCAGTGTCCACGTTGGTTTCTTGGAGAAAAATTATTTCAGAGTTCAGCTTTTTGATATAGTTCGAAAGTAATATTTGCTTCAGTTCGTTATTCATGCCCCTAACGTTGAGTGATAGGAAATTATGAGGCATTTATTAATTATTCGTTGTTTCAGCGGTTATGGCCGTAATTATACGGCCAATTCTGCGTTTTAGGTTGATATCGTTGCACTTCTTGTTGATGTCTTCTAGCTCTTTTATGACTTTTTCATAGTCTTTTGAGAATTTTTTAATAATCGGAACAATCTTTTTGAAATGGCGGGACTTCTTTAGGAAGTCCTTAAACCTAATGGGTGTGAAAATTTGATCTTTGTTCGTACCGTCGTTTCCGGGGATGATCTGCTCCAGCGAGGTCGCGTCTTCCATCAGCGACATCTGCGATGACGTTGAACCAGTCTCCGACATGACGTCGTCATTCAGTGTGTCGTCCACGTGACTAGTCGGTCCAACTAATCCAGTCAGCCTCGCGGCCTCTGCCAGGCGGCTTTGCGGCGACGTCGCCCGCACGGGCATCGAGGTGATCGGGGACGTGATGTCCTCGACGTTGGTTGACTTCGGTGGTCGTATCGTTGTGTCAGTGGAGGTGCCATGATCAGCCACAATCGTGGCGATGTCCTGAGCTGAGATTGAGGGGATCTGATAGCCAATGTTATCACTTGCGTGAGGTGTTAGTAAGAGAGGGGGGGTTGCAATTACCGCGTCCGCGAAAGACAGGTGCTTTGTTGGAAGGGGTGGGAACCTGGCTTGGATGTTGTCAGTCGGGTTTCCCGCTGGCCGGGGTTGTTTACAGTTCTTAGCTACGTGGCCGGCTTGTTTACAATTGTGACATGTCACATCGTCCATAGATATGTAAACAATGTGTTTATAACCTTCAATATCGAAACTAAAGTGGGTGGGGACATTATTTACATCATCGAACAGGATATATGCAAGTTTACGGAAAGATTTTACATGCGTGCAGTCAGGGAGTCTTGAACCAGTAGAGATGTCCCTAATTGGGCAAGTCAGTTTCCCGATTCGTCTTAGTTTCTCGATCAGCATCTCGGTGGTTATAAAGGGGAATACATTTGAGAGAACAATCTTTGTGGCAGCCGTCAGATAACGTCTGATAGGAACATATTGAGTTTTAACAGTAATGAAACCTTCTTGCACAACAGTTTTTACCGCCGTCTCGCTGCGTAGGAAGACACACACTCTTCCCCCGGCAATGCGTGACGCGTGCGTTATCTCCGCCCCCGTCACCAATTCGGCAATACCTTTGAGGTAGTCGTCGATCGCTGTGTCGGCGACGTTATCAATAACCACGGCGAGGCTGGGTAGGCACGCCATAGTAAACAATATCAGTTCGTTACACTACACCGGCAATAGCATTGCGCGGTGCAAAAAACACGATTATCAATATGTAGAGTCACTCGATTTGCCACTTTTTTATAAATATCTGTTCGTCTTGACACCACGGATCTTTTGATACCGTTTCTAACACAAGAAAATATACCATTTTTCTACAAAAATCTACTAATTACTTATTACTAATTAACGAAGCGAAAAATTAAAAATACACCAAAATACACTAAGTTCGTTCGTCTTTTATCTAATCATGGTTAAAATTTCAAATCATTTCGCTCCAAAAAAAAGTGCCTGCAAAACGCGGCAAAATCGCTCGAGCTTGCACCACGGGGCTGAGGGAACATCTCTAGCATTATGCGGTTCTTGGGTCTGGCGCCGAAAATATGTGTAAAATTTAATTTGATTCCAAGCATTTTGGAGCGTTTTGAACATGCTAGGTAAGAAACACATTTGCTTTTTAAAATAGCCGCGGACGCCCGTGAAATATTATAAAATGAAAGATATTCTTTTAATAAATAAAAGTTATAACGTATAAAGTTTTGACTTTGAGAAGCAAATACCATAGCTAATACCAAGGTCAAAGATTGATTACGTAATACGTTGCAATTTTGGTACCACGACGTATAATGATAACCCTCTACTGAATTATTGTTCCTAAATGAAAATACAATTTTGATTGCATGGATGGATGCGTCATCACATTTAGTGTTTGTGCGACACAAGATTCATACCATGGAGTTGGTCACGAGCACGGGTCACGAGGAATCCCAGCCCAGATCTCATTGTGAAATACCTACGTGATTTAACACGCATGTATGCAAACTACTTACTTACCTACTTGAATGATCTATCAATAACTGTAGTATCGTACTGCAAATGAATAATGTTCCAGTTTAGTCAGTGGCGCTGCTATTCTTCTGTGATTGACCACCCAATTCACGAAATCCCGCACACACCCGGAGCCCACTCAGCAAAGCATTACATTAGCAAGTTGCGTTGCGTCATAAAGATGTCGGAGAGGTGGGGTAGACGGGGTAGACGTGGTGGGGATGGTGGAGAGGGACATTTCCCCTCCTACAAGTCTAACCTTGGAGCTTGGAGTCAAGGACAGCAATCGGGAGAAATGGGGAGAATGATTGATCAGTGGCGCTGGGCCGACTACGTGGGTGCTCTCGCGGTACTCTGGGGCATGCTTGAGCACATGCTGAGCACCCATTGAAATAATTTTAAGAAATTAATCGATTTATTAAAAATCTTTAGAATTCAGAGAGAAGAAAAAATCTTTAGAACAGGGGATCGAACCAGAACCTGAACCCGAACCCGTAACCCGAAAAAACCCGTATTTTTTGTGAACCTGAACCCGAACCCGAACCCGTATTACATTTTTGTCTGAACCCGAACCTGAACCCTTATAAATAATATTTGTGAACCCGAACCTGAACCCGAACCCATATTTTTAAGGGTTTTTAAATTATATAAAATACATTTTATATTTAATAATTTGAATAAAAATGTTAAATTCATATTTCATTTTTAAGTATTAATACTATATTTTTTATGTCAGAATACAAAACATGGATTATAATAAGCTTGTGTCCCCACGCCAAATAACCTAACCATTGACCACCAAATGCTGTGGTAGTCAATGACCTAAGCGAATAGTTTTGTCTTGATTTTCCGCTCTGAATTTTGAAATGGGGAAGGAGAAAAGTGGTATTATTCGAGATATTTTTAACATTATTATTATAAAATGACTTTGTCTAATTTTCGACTTACAGTCCCATAATAGCCGTGCACAACAGGGGGGGGGGGGGGCGCTAAGGTGTGTTCCTTCAATCTTAATGTAACTCGTGGCCTTTAGTGTCCCAAATTCGTTTTATTTAGCATGGAGTAAAATGAAAAATCTCCCTGCGGGGCAAACTGGAAGTCTGAACATCAATTTGGCCGTCATTTCGCATTACTCATCACGTCATCACACATTCTACCCCTTTAAAAATATTATTTTTATAATGAATGTGTGATTTAATTTCCTAAAACCTTGGTTCAAAATTCCTCAAAATTGCACACAAATTAATGCCAATGAAACATATCTCCGGGGGTTACGCCCCCGAAACGGGAAATTTCTAATGATTTTTCTGAATAATAGCTCTGTATTGGCCACTTGACATTTTTTATTAGGGGATATACCTATTAATTGAGCGAGCGAAGCGAGCGTCTCCTTTTGACTCTTTTGACACGGACCTCTGTTTTATTTTTTATTTTATTTTTTTTTTGTTTTTACTTTTGGCTGCTATCTGGAGCAATAGAAGTCGCACCGTTTCACCTATCGATCTGAAATTTTGCACACATGTAGAGACAACCTTTTCTGTTTGCTGACCCAAATTTTTTTTGAAATCCATTGATTGGTTAAAATTTAAATAAACATCTCCTGATAGGCTGAAAAATGAAAATGGTCTTCGACAAATGTGATCAACCTTATATTTTGCATGGTCATTAAGACCAACATTGTCTCTTATTTTACAAATTTTCAGCCAAATCCTCCCATTGGTTAAAAATTAAAAAAATATTTCATGTGCTTTTTGAAATTTAAACCAGAACTGTATGACCGATCAACTTAAAAATTTGCATGGTCATTGGGTTCAACATTATCAGTATTTTTGACAATTTTCAGACTAAACTGTGTTTAAATTCAAAAGTTATTGACAGTTTACGGATATTTTGCGTGTTGGCTGTCATATTTCTCTAATTTCACATTTCACGGCATCTTCGAATCTTCAGTTCAAGGTTGTTAGAGCAGAAACTTTCAAACGTATATGAAACTGATGACCGTTTAAAACGAGATCCTGTGATTTTTGAAAATTAACAAGGAATCGTTCAATCCCAAAGGTTTAATCGATCAACTTAAGTTAAAACATTGCGTGGTTATTGGGACCAATATTTTAGGAATTGGGACATTTTCGATAAACAGAATTTCGGTTCGAGGTGTTGCGCGTATCCGTGCTCGCTCATCAACGCGTTACTCAGAGCGTTTTCCTAGTTATATACATTACCCAGCATACTTTTTTGTGTCTACCAATTTTTTTTTAGGTAATCAAAACGCCTTCACAAATTATATGCCAAAAATCGCGTAAATTCAGACTGATAATTCAGTCCCCCCTCCCCCCCCCCCCCTTCCCCAATGATTTATCCTGCTGACGACTATGAGTCCCATACGTCAGTTCGACATGCGTTCAATGATAAAGAATTGACAAAAAAATAACATGTTAAGTCAAATTAAATGAAGTTTGTTGATATAATTTAAATTTAATAAACTGTACACCAGAAAATTTATTTGTTTAAAACACAAATATGTAGGTATATACAATGATTAATCTAAGTGTGGAGCCGGACCCTAACCCGAACCCGTATTATTTTTTTGCCTGAACCCGAACCTGAACCCTTATTAATTTTTTGCCTGAACCCGAACCCGAACCCTTATTAATTTTTTGCCTGAACCCGAACCCGAACCTGAACCCGTAAACGATCGGGTTCGATGCCCTGCTTTAGAATAATAAATTTAATATTACCTCATTTTAATTAATTTTTAATTTTGGTATGGGTATTGTTATTAAATGTTGAAATATTGACTATTTTTGTATTTTAAAAATGATAACTATTGATAACTGCACTCAAAACGCAAAAATAATACTAAAAGTAGTAATATGCAAAAAAAGGGCTGTGCGCCCCGGACCTGCCTGCATGTCATCTTCCTCCCTTCAGTCCCACAAAATTAGTTGTAATACATTATTTTTCGGGCACTAGGTTCGTAGGAAGGCCACTATAATAAAGTTTAGCGTCCCTGAATCACTTTTAATTTGTTAAAATTTAAAAAAAACGCCCTGCGGGGTATGATTGATTTAGTTTGTGCATTTGTGCAGTTTAGAGTCCCAGAAACACTTATAATTTGTTTAAATTCTAAAAAACGCCCTGCGGGGCTAGTTTGGGCTCCGTCTCTTTGACCATCACCCGGATATGGCTATCCCCCCCCCCCCCCCCCCCCGCGATCATGATGGAAACCGTTCCTACGTGCCTGTCGGGCACCCAGGATTTAAAAAAGTTCCTGTGATTTATTATTGTACGATTAATTACAAAATTACTTAAAATTAATCATCAGTTTGCCTGCTTTTACAAATTATAATAATACATGTGTGAATTGACTGGCGTAGTAAAGGAAGAATTGAAACACCTCACCATACTAGCGTCTCCGTCAATGACCTATTATACTCTAGACAAATTCAGTTGCGCGGGAAGTGAAGCCTCGCGTAAGTCACGTGATGGCTGGACTCTGCAAAGCGAATAGCCCAGCAAACACAGAATTAAAATCGGCATTTGTTACATCGGTCTTATAACCAGCTGAAAATTTACACACTTATTCTAAACCATGTTACCACTACACCAAAGTTTTTTCAACAAGAAACTTTTTCCGGAAGTTGGTAAAAAAATAAAAAGAATGGCAATTTATCAAAACAATAAAATTTACAATATACAATTGATTTACTTTGAAAGTACGCATCATAAAATTATAAAATAAATACGGGTTAAAGGTAGTAGATTAATAAAAAGGTATATACAAAAGTGAAGTCTCAAAACTGTAAAATTTTAATTTTGTAGTTATATAAAGTAAAAAATTATCAGAATAGTCCAAAAACGTTTCGGAGACCTTTCCGAAAATGTTAAAGCGACAACCCCCCATTTTTATTCACTTACTATCAAGAACACAGTACCAGGATGTTTTACATACTTTTGTCAAGTTTATTGGAGCAAAATAAAGGTGTCAAACTGAATTGCAGAGCTATGTATTACAAAGCGCGCGTCTTCTGTTGGCCGGTCATCACGTGGTACAGCGCATATCTCTGTCTCTGTCTGACTCACGGCATCTGTCTCACTCGCTCGCCAGCCAGCCGGCTTCACTCGCTCCCGTGTACTGGTATTATATTGCGCCGTCTACTGAAAGTATTAATAGGTCATTGGTCTCCGTTCGGCACTATTGGACACTCTCTCTGCTTTTTTGTTTTCTAGACAATATATTTCGTCATAGGGTACATAACTCTCAAATTTTCCTTTCTTTCCGAGTACTTTTTTATATTTAAATAAGATTTTTTGAATTCATGCTTTTAAATTTGTCTTTATAAATTTAAAATTATAGAAAAATATATAATTATAAAAAAAATGCTATAAAAACTAAAGCACGTTGACAGACATCGGATTTTACAGTGAATGACCAAGAACGACGTTTACTTGGAATAACCACGAGATACAACTTCTCTTGAAAACCAGGGAGTATGTGAACGCCGTGGCATACATCCAGTATCAAGGACAGTGTTGGAACACAAGTTAGCACGTACAACGCTGTGGAGGGGGAGAACTAGGTGCCCGTCAACAACACAAGGGAGGATCAGATGCGAAAATAACATTTGATTTTGTGGAGGGGGAGAACTAGGTGCCCGTCAAGGACACAAGGGAGGATCAGATGCGAAAATAACATTTGATTTTGTGGAGGGGGAGAACTAGGTGCCCGTCAAGGACACAAGGGAGGATCAGATGCGAAAATAACATTTGATTTTGTGGAGGGGTGGAACTAGGTGCCCGTCAAGGACACAAGGGAGGATCAGATGCGAAAATAACATTTGATTTTGTGGAGGGGTGGAACTAGGTGCCCGCCAAACAACACAAGGGAGGATCAGATGCTAAAATTACATTTGATTTTGTGGAGGGGTGGAACTAGGTGTCCGTCAACAACACAAGGGAGGATCAGATGCGAAAATAACATTTGATTTTGTGGAGGGGTGGAACTAGGTGTCTGTCAACAACACAGGGGAGGATCAGATGCTACAATTACATTTGATTTTGTGGAGGGGTGGAACTAGGTGTCTGTCAACGAGATAACGATCCCAAGGAAAATAGGAAGTATGAGAGGGGTAGAATTATGAACCCGTCAACGAGATTTGGGAGGAGGTCAGCATCTTGAAAAGTGTACAAAGATAAATTTTATTTTATAAGATATGTATTTATAGAAAGTTAGGACATCCAATAATTTGCTATAAAATCAGTGATTTATGTGTATGTCCCAACATGGTAAAAAGATAAAAAATTATCAAAAATCAAATGATTAATTGATTTAAGGTGACAAGAAAAATGGTTTAAACTGGTTAAACTTATTGTGAAAGTAATATTTTAAGGCTTTAAATTAATTTTGAATAATATGATAGAGATAATTTGACAAGTGATTTTTGCCAATATTATCCAATAGCAATTGCCAATTACAATAAAACCGGGCATACAAATTGAAACCTATATAGAAAAAACTCTGGTTGGAAATATTTCTTCCTGCAGGTGCAGATGCAGGTTGCCAACAAAATTAAAATTATGAAAAAATGTGTTATAAAAACAATGTTTTAAAATAAGTAATCATAAAACACAAAATTTGAATACTAGTTCAAAAATGAATAGAAACAATCTGATTTTCAGTTAATGTAGTAGAGACCATTCTGAATAATAGTAGACTGCAGCAGCCCTTGCAGTCCTAACAGCATATTGTCTGGAAGCTCAACGATGCGGTGCAACTTGGTGATGATCTTGCTGATCTCGGGAACGTTGGCCACGTTCGGTGGTCGCATGAACAGCCGTGTGACATCCATCATCAAGCGTTTGGCGTCCTTCAATATGTCTCTCACGTAGAAGCGGTTGTAGCACTTCAGACATTTCACCTTCACCTGGGACATCAAGTTGGACGTTTTCAATTAAATGGCAATAGTACAATAGCGAAACAGGAGAGTGGCCATTTTATGTCTCTTAGTCTTATAACTAGGGTTAGGATGTTTATGACATATCCCTTTTTTTAGTTTTTTGTTCAGACACGTCTAAAAATGATACATAAATAATATTTTGTGTGTTCCTGATTTCAATAATATGCGTTTCATTTTTCCTGAAAATGCCTTTTTCTCAATTTTGTATGAATTTAGTCCTTTTCTTGCTATTTTAAGGTCATTTTGTCCTTTTTTTTTAGATTATTGGGGAAAATAATATGAAATGCTTGGTGCAAGTTACAACAATTTTATGAATTTTGGTCTAGACCATTATTCATAAAATTTCCATCAACCATTTGGATGCGCCATCAACAATTGACACTTAATATAGGTATTGACACGTTGATACAATAATTTAAGTTAATTTTTATAATATTACTTCAAGTCCAACTCCTAAACCGATAAATCGAATACCTAATATGTTGATGAATATAATATTAGATAGCAGAAAATTTCATTGGTCCTTTTTCGGGATTTTGGGGTCCTTTTATAATAGTTTTAAGGTACTATTTGCCTGCCTTTTTGGACGTTTCATAGGTCATCATAAACATCCTAGCCCTACTCATTACAGAGCAGAATACCTGTTTTAATGTATGAAAGTGTTCGGCTTCATGAAAATAATATAATAATTTCCTAGTTACACCAAAATTATATGACGTTTAGTTCGGTGCTCAGCGTTAAAAATGAACATGGTTTAATTTTGACCTTGAACCGGCTGATTAGGGCATCTGATTGGCCAGCGTCGAGGTGCTGAACGTATGTCGTCGAACTGTAAACGTAGCTACAGTTCGGAATTCTTCCTTGGATCACCTATTGTCATGAATCATTCAGACGTTGAGCTCCCCCCTCCCCCACCCCCTTCAGTCATTCAACAATGATTTCTCCTGTTCATTGCTTCTGATTTACAATAAAGATGTAAATAAAAACCCCATAATAAATCATAGTAATTGGTTTAAAAGATATAGCAATGTTTGGGTAAATTACCTAACTAAAAATCTCGTTCAGATGGTACTCGAAAGACAGCCATTTAAAAACAATATATGAATGAATAACAAGTGCTATATTACCATTTTAGGAGTGGCATGTACAGGTGTCCGGCATCTTGGGCAGAGCGGCAGGACCATGTTCTCAGGCTGAGGATTAATGCAGCGTCGGCAATCACACTTGAAGCCATACCCAGCCTCCACTTTCAGACGCGCTGCTTTCACCCGAGCCGGGTCCAACTTTTCTCCGTGATACGAGATGAATACCTGCAAAAGAAAATTATTATATGAATAAAAATATTATCTGAAATGGAAGCGTGACCAGAGGCAGACAGGGCTGAAAAGACCCGGGATGTAACAGACGGATAAATTTGTGAATGAGCCCACAAAACAAATAAAAATTTTATACAAATTTAAAATCGCTTATTAAAAAAAAGCTCCAAATCAAAATCCTAATTTCTGCTAAATATTCTCCAAATAGAGAGAAAACACAACAATTATTATTGTACGGCTAATAATATTTACCTGCTCTCCCTTAGCGATGGGTAGAATGGTAAATACAATGTTTGTTTTGTCTCGTTGGTATTGGGCAGCATTTGCAATACAATGATGATTTATTAAAGAACAAATCGAATATGTGGCAGATCCAATTTCATCGGCTTCTTCCGTAGCCCAGTCTTGCACCCGAAAGGCATTAAGTCCATTAATTTTCATTAATTTCATAAATGGCCCTTCGCCCATTTGCCTTTTCTGCGATTTATCAAGTCCGTCAAAAAGCTGTGAATGTTTATCGATACAGTTGACAAGAAATTCACAGCGTTTGGCATACTCTACGCTCATCTCTTTCGTCAGATTACGTTGTGCCAAGTTGTAGAAGGCGCGCAGGTCTGTTCCGTCGAAACGCCCCTCCTCATCGCATCCTTTGATTCCATCGATGACCTCGGTATCGAGTTGAGTGACATAGTCGTAGAGTTGCTGAAGATTTCCGTGCTTCTTCAGAGATACGATGAAGAACCGCAACACTATCATGCATTGTGTGGGACTGTCTGCAGCAATCAGTTTCATAAGAACTGCACATTCCAAATCGTGGCTTTCCGTCTGTGACAGTTCACGGCAGGCTTCCGAACAAAACATCGCCTGGAGAAAAAGAAGAAGTGAAGCAAAACGAATCGTAGTCGTATAAGTACATAGTACTTATAAAAATAATGAACTAATATTTCTCATCATCAATATTCGTAGAATAAAGATATGATTAGACGGTGTGGCGTGATTGGCTGATTTTCATGCAACAGAAAATAACAAACAAAATTATAATTGAATAAAGTGATTAGTATATCCCTTTACTGAAACTGGGTTTACAATTTCTGACTATAGTTACACAGAATTCGTTAAAACTCCCTTCTTGTTTCATGGAGGATCAAAAAAGGATTAAGAAGCATTACCTACGTTACATTTCCAACTTCAAATCTGATGGCTTTCAAGATTATTGTAGGTCCTGTTAAATATTTCCTTAAAATAATAAAATGTAAAATGTTCAAATCAATGTGTGCTTAAATCACAGCCGTCTGTACACTCGTCGTTCGTTCCTCCTCCTCCTGTGAGCTGCCTGTTGTCTGAGTAAAAATTGTAGTGCCTTACTTGCCATCCCGGGAAGGGGCCGCTACCGTTGCGCATTTGAATAGCCAAGGCGACGGTAGCGGCCCCTTCCCGGGACGGTAAGTGAGGAACTACAAGTTTTACTCAGACAACAGGCAGCTCACAGAAGGAGGAGGAACGAACGACGAGTGTACAGACGGCTGTGGCTTAAACAATGATGATCAGAAGGTTTTCTTGCCCATTTGGTTTCCTTGGCCCATATGGTTTATAATGAATTATTTAGGACTCACAATAGCACAGGACTTGCAAGGTATCATGGCACGGCATCGACGCATGCAACGGAAGCAATAGTCGTCGCATTTGTCAGGGTGTAGCACTGATCCAAACGGCTCCTCCACAATCAGGAACACTCCTGAAACCCACATTAAGTGGAAATATGACTAAAAAGTCCTGAATGTTGTGTGTACAAACTATTGAGAGAATGTGACGCAAAAACCTACCTCACTTGTATCTTACGCTATGACATAATTACACGTTAATTTGTAAAATAATGAGTGACGCTCAATGGTTGTTGGGGAAGAAAACGCATTGCTACAGAATAAATTAAAACTTGGCATGTTTACCTGGTGGAATGTCTTTGGTGGCGACAAGATGTCTGCCGTACTTCTTGTTGAATTTGATCTCGATGCAAGCCGAGGCGCCTGGAATCATCGGGTTGTCTCCGAGGTACTTCTCAGGCGGTGGACGAACTCTCAGCCTCGGCTTATAGACCTGCTCGGGAGGCTTGAGAGCGGCCAGCTCCTGCTTCATGCTCCGCTTCTTATACTCTTCCAAGCAGCAAGCGATAGCTTCCTGGAAGTTGTTCCATTGGATAATAAATGTTTCTAAATTTCATAATTCATGGTAAACATTAAAAATAAGATTAAAGGTGATTTTTTAAGTAATATACGACTGTCAATTTGTAGAATACAAAGATCTGTAAGATTAAAATTATAAAACTTGGTGTGTAGCTAAGTATAGCTAAGTATTTCAAACAAGTATGACTGACCACTACGGTTTATCATTTTCCTGGAACTTTTCAAATAAAAACGGCAAATTAAACAAGGACGCCCAACTAACTCACTCTATTACTAAGCAAATTATAAATTACAGTGAGCTTAAAGATAGTATCGGTAATGAAAAATGGGAAAACATATTTAATTGTACCGATCCTAATTTAGCTACCGATATGTTTATAAGTACGGTTAAAAAATATATAAGCGAATCCACTACTTATAAGTCATATATTCAAAACTCCAAATTTAAAAAAATAAAACCTTGGATAACCAAAGGACTAATTACTTCTATAAGGAAAAGGGACGCGATGAGTCGAGAACTAAAAAAGGATAATATGTTTCGTCTACAAAATAATTTACCGCCAAATACTGAATTTCGCCAAAGATATAAGTTCCTTATAAACTACCTTAATTTATTAATTAAAGATACTAAAAATAATTACTATGCAAGCAAAATAGCAGCTGCAAATAATGATCCTAAGCTTATTTGGAAAATATTAAATGATGTAACACCAAGTGCAAAAAATAAATCAAAATCCCAGGGAATAGAAAAGCTTATTGTTAACAATAACAAAATTGACGTAAAATCAAACTCACAAGAAACTGCTTGTCTTCGTCGATTATTTTACCTCAGTTGGACAAGAATATGCAGACAAAATAAAAAGCAACGCTCTTTATGGGAACTCTTCACTCGAAGAAGAACAATTAAATATAATGCATTCTATAAGTTTTCTACCTGTTACTTCTGCTGAGATATACAAGACAATAATGGAACTGAAATCAAATACGTCTTGTGGTATTGATAACATTGAAGCATCAACTATAAAAATATTAGCCCAATTTATTACTTACCCCCTGGAACACATAATAAACATATCTTTCTCAGCTGGAATTTTTCCCCAGTCATTAAAAATTGCCATCATCAAACCTATATATAAAGCAAAGGAAAAATTCAAAATTGAAAACTATCGACCTATTTCGTTATTGACTCACTTTTCTAAAATATTCGAAAAATGTATAAAAACAAGACTCATGAGCTTTTTTGACAAATTTAACGTCCTCTCTTCGTGCCAATTTGGTTTTAGACCGAAACTCAGCACACAAGACGCTATTTATTCACTAACTTCCAGCATATCGCATTCATTAGATAATTCACAAAAACCTGTTGCCATTTTTCTCGATCTAGCTAAAGCTTTCGACACTGTGAACCACAAAAAGCTAGTTGAAAAACTTGAACGAATTGGCATAAGAGGTGTCCCGCTGAACCTACTACAGAACTACCTTGAAAACAGAACTCAATACGTCAAAATTAATTCCTTCTTAAGTAAACCAATGACTCTTACTTGCGGGGTCCCACAAGGGACCGTTTTAGGACCCATTCTTTTTCTTATTTACATCAACGACCTATGTAACCTTCACACTGGAGGAAAGCTGATATCCTATGCAGACGAAACAATACTTATATTTACCGACACTTCATTTGACTTAGCTATTAGTCAAGCAGAAATAGGACTAAAGAAAGTACATGCATGGTTAAACGAAAATCTGCTCAGTCTCAATTTAGCCAAAACTGTTTTCATGACTTTTTCAAACAATAAATTGCGCGTAAATAATTATCAAACACAACTTCAAATACATGAACAAAATTGTATCGTTTCAAATTGCCCTTGTTCTTGCTACAAAATTCAAAAAGTATCACAAACCAAATATCTTGGAATTATTATCGACGAGCAGCTAAAATGGAAGCTGCACATTGTCGCGCTTTTAAAATCAATCAGACTAATAGTATATAAATTTATTCGACTTAAACCAATATTAAATATATGTAACTTGAAGGCAGTCTACTACGCACTTGTTCAATCGCAAATCCAATACTCAATCATATCTTGGGGTAGCGCTGCTGCGACCTTCGTTAAACCACTAAATACCATACAAAAGTCAATTCGATATCTCTAAACCTAGAGATTATCCAACAAACTCTATTTTTAAAGTTTCAGACACTCTTTCAATTAAATCATTATTTATACAAAGTTTACTTTTGCATACCTTCACTAAATTTGTTAATACTAAATCGACAAATCATCATCACTCTACAAGAACAGCATCATCACAAAATTTAGAAATCCCCAGGAAAAGCACATCCTTAGGACAAAGGCAAATCGGTTATCTTGGCCCCAAAATTTTTAATTCAATACCGAATTCCTTAAAGACTATTGATAATATTAAAATCTTTAAGAAGTGCATTAAAATTTGGCTCAAACAATTACCTCAATCCCATTGGGATACTGAATTAGATAGATGCTCATCAAAATTTTACTCTAGTAATTTAAGTTTCAATTAATAAACAAATTATATCACATCAACTACCTATACTCCAGCTATCTTGATTTTTAATCTGTATTTAACCTACAAACTCCTCTCCCACACACAAGCATTTTGCTTATGTGGGTATTTATTTATTTATAATGTATAATTTAACACTGTAATGTAAAACTGCTACTTTTTGTCTAGATATATTATCATAAAGTGTATTATGTATGTATTTGTATGTAAAAACGCAAATGAATAAATACATTTTGAAATCTGAAAAAAAAATCTGAAAAAAAAACTGCGATATGGAATCATAATATGAGCCATCTTTTACCTCAAAGTTCCTTCTAGCTGCCTCCATGTTACCCATAGCTCGGTGACACTCGGCCCTCCTCTTGAGAACTTTGTATATCAGATGACTCGGATAGTCGACCTTGATTGCCTGCTCAATGTCGCTCAGACAATCCTCGTAGTTTCCCAACGAGAAGTGCAACGCAGATCTGGCCGATTAACAAAAAGTTAACTGTTAGAAAAAAGTAAAATAATATTGAATGATATTTCTCAGCTAGGATTGAGTTTGATCCATTTCTAAACATAAATTCTATTCTTACTTCTTAGGTACACCCAACAAATCATAAAACGGTATTTGAACTAAACGGATTGGCTGCTGGTCAGGTTCCTTGACAATCAATCCTTGTTATTTTCAATGAAATCAGAGCCCACCTACTATAGAGGGAGATGCCGAGTTAGAATAGACTTTATAGGATGATGCAAACACAATTTTTTCGGACAATCAATTTCTTTCAAATACCTACCGTTTTATGATTTGTCGAGTGTACCTATGTTTAATTTATTATTCATATAAATTGCTCCACCTGTTTGCAAATGCAAGAGCTAGTCCGGTAGTGTTCTTATCGTACGGTGCAGTTGCGATGCTCCTGTTGTACTTGCGCATTGCTTCACGTTGGTCTCCACGAGAGAACGCCGCGTTGCCATGCTCTCGGAGAAGCGAGGATTCTTCCTCATTCTTGCGAAGCTGCTTCGGTGAATATCTTTCAACTGCGGCAGCATCACGATCTTCGTCCTCTTCAACATCACTATCATCACTATCACTATCAGTATCTTCTTCCTCTTCAAGAGATGCAAAAAGCATGCGCAGCAGCATCATGTCAAAGAGGTCCATGAGTTAGCTAAAACAGAAGTTGAAACATTTTGTCCTATCAGGATCTACATTTGAGCAAATATTGAGACCTCAGCAGGTGCCAGCAGGATTTTGGCAAGATGGAGCTAGCCAAGGGATATTATTATTAACTAAAAAAAATACCTATAAAATTTGAAAAAAAAATATATAACATAAAAAACAAAATAGGTAGGTATATAAATATCACTTGAAAAAATACAAAATTAGAGAGCACAGCAATAATAATTAAACACTTTTTTATTAAATCAAATTATGTTGAACTAAATTTGTGAGGAGGGGGGATTGGATGTTGCCCCAACCAAGGTAGCATCCTAATTGGGAAGCCCTTTAGGACCCAAGGACGTACAATAATTAATTGTGCTTTTGATAAAATTACATTCAGTTCTTGAATTTTCTTTCGATTTTCTTTAACTTTATTATTTTTCCTATGTATTTATTATCAGGGTATGATCATTGCCTGCATGAAGTGATTTTTTCATTACATTTTTTTCTATTTATTTATTGTTTCTTATTATTTTTAATTGCCTATCTACCTAGTTTGTGTTTTTTATTTTCCATTTTTCTATTGTTCGTGCTCTTTTAAGATTTTGATAACATGATTTTCTTGTATAATTATTTGTATGACCTGTTTGAGCATCGTTTGAGTTTTGTGCGTTTCTACTAATATAAACATGACTCATTATACTGACGAAGCGATGGTGAATAGTCGAGAGCGCCGAATCAGCAACTGTACACAATCCACAGACGAATTCCTTCACGGGTCTGTCTGCTAAATCCCCCCCCCCCCCTTGGCTGGCTCTATTGGCACGGCAGCCGTGCCCGCAAGGGGTTCATATTCTATTTACACCAGAGTAGCCGTGTGCGCAAGAAGGCGTATGCTATTGACACCAGAATCCACCAGAGTTCACTCCAAGATGGCCGTCCTCTGAACAGCTGTTTTCCGGAGCCTATTTAGACTTTTTATACTAATGCAGAAGGATCGTGACGTTTTGAAAAGTGTAGGAACTGAACAATAATCAATACAATTAGTCCAGGGTCATCCGTCACGACCCCAAACTTCGATCTAAACGCATCTGTGCAGCTAAATGACTTCACTTACGCGCACGGTTTTACTTCTGGTGTAAATAGAATAGGAATTCATAGGAACACGGCAGCCGTTTGCGCAAGGGGTTCAAATTCTATTGCCACCAGAGTACACCAGAGTTCACTCCAAGATGGCCGTCCTCTGAACAGCTGTTTTCCGGAGCCTATTTAGACTTTTTATACTAATGCAGAAGGATCGTGACGTTTTGAAAAGTGTAGGAACTGATCAATAATCAATACAATTAGGCCAGGGTCATACGTCACGACCCCAAACTTCGTTCTAAACGCATCTGTGCAGCTAAATGACTTCACTTACGCGCACGGTTTTACTTCTGGTGTAAATAGAATAGGAATTCATAGGAACACGGCAGCCGTTTGCGGAAGGGGTTCAAATTCTATTGCCACCAGAGTACACCAGAGTTCACTCCAAGATGGCCGTCCTCTGAACAGCTGTTTTCCGGAGCCTATTTAGACTTTTTATACTAATGCAGAAGGATCGTGACGTTTTGAAAAGTGTAGGAACTGATCAATAATCAATACAATTAGGCCAGGGTCATACGTCACGACCCCAAACTTCGTTCTAAACGCATCTGTGCAGCTAAATGACTTCACTTACGCGCACTGTTTTACTTCTGGTGTAAATAGAATAGGAATTCATAGGAACACGGCAGCCGTTTGCGCAAGGGGTTCAAATTCTATTGCCACCAGAGTACACCAGAGTTCACTCCAAGATGGCCGTCCTCTGAACAGCTGTTTTCCAGAGCCTGTTTAGACTTTTTATACTAATGCAGAAGGATCGTGACAGTACAATATGTTCTGACATTTTACTATACTGAGAATCGTGGAGTTATAAAGAGGACTGGGAACATTTATTATCTAATAAAATTTCAGCTATGGGTATGATAGCTCCAGTAAAATATCTTTGACGTCTAGATGCACTGATACGTGTCAGCCATTACACACTGGCAGCTAGAAGTACAACTTCACATTGCGCGCGCATGAGTTAACTGGGCAGACGAAGGAAAAAAACTCTCTATGGGTAGACAAATTCCAACGTGCGAAAATTAAAGCTGGGCAACCTTAAAAAAAATAGCTCTATGGTTAGGCAGAATTCAAACTTGTGAAAATGTCAAAATAAAAAATTTCGTCCCGACCAGATTCGAACCGGTGTACCCTTGCACCGCAGGCAAACGCCTTACCGCCTGAGCTACAAAGCTGCTCATGCCGAGGTGCGTTAAAAACTGCTACATAAAATTACACACAGGCAGGCGTTGCTTATGCGCATCCTACTGCGCAATGTGCCGGTTGTCCCTTTAGCTGCCAATCATTACACGTATGAACATGATTCCACTTTGAACATGATTCCACTTCCCCCTATAGCATAGGAGGAAGTGGATATACTACGTCACGACCTGAGTGCGGATATGACCGGTCCAAGTAGCCCCAATAGCCGGCTATTGATGCAAATTAAAAGACCTTGTGTTTTATGTCTACTTAAGTTGCAATATGGTTTCACTAGTATTTGTACTACGTGGCTGACCTAATTGCAATCAATTATTGATCAGTTCCTATTCTTTTTAAACAGTCACGACTCTTCTACATTAATTTAAGTCTAAATAGGCTCCGGAAAACAGCTGTTCAGAGGACGGCCATCTTGGAGTGAACTCTGGTGTACTCTGGTGGCAATAGAATTTGAACGCCTTGCGCAAACGGCTGCCGTGTTCCTATGAATTCCTATTCTATTTACACCAGAAGTAAAACCGTGCGCGTAAGTGAAGTCATTTAGCTGCACAGATGCGTTTAGATCGAAGTTTGGGGTCGTGACGGATGACCCTGGACTAATTGTATTGATTATTGTTCAGTTCCTACACTTTTCAAAACGTCACGATCCTTCTGCATTAGTATAAAAAGTCTAAATAGGCTCCGGAAAACAGCTGTTCAGAGGACGGCCATCTTGGAGTGTACTCTGGTGTACTCTGGTGGCAATAGAATTTGAACCCCTTGCGCAAACAGCCGCCGTGACTAGACCTTGAACGCTAGAAGGCAATGTTTTACGAAGTAAAAACTAGTATTATAATTGTATGACGCATTTAATCTTATATTAAACAATAAAATACATGTCAAATGACCAGTAGATTGTAAATAAAGTTAATTACAGAAGTAAAAAAGATAATCCCTGACGGGGAATCGAACCCCGATCGTCTGCGCCCTAAGCCAATGGGCTAACCAACCGGCTATTGTTACCACTGAGGAATTGTTACGTTAGATGTCTACTTAAGTTGCTATATGGTGTCACTCTAGAATTTGAACTAGGTATCTAATGTGTTCGCAGCTCACTTGCACGGTCTACTACCGTGTCGTGTTCATAATACAAGGCCGTTTCCACACACGGTTTTACTCTGGTGTAAATAGCATACGCCTTCTTGCGCGCACGGCGAACTCTGGTGTAAATAGCATACGCCTTCTTGCGCGCACGGCGAACTCTGGTGTAAATAGCATACGCCTTCTTGGCTACACGGCGAACTTCTGGTGTAAATAGAATTTGAACCCCTTGCGGGCACGGCCGCCGTGTGAATAGACACGCCGCCCCCCCCCTTCACCAACACCTACCCGTGTGAACTTGAGTTTTCGTGTGAATACAACAAACAACACAGTCCTAGGCTCCTGAGTGCTGACTGAGGAACTAGGAAGAGAGTCAGGCAGAAAGAATCGAACCCAGGCCTCCCAGCAGAGTGCAAGTCCCTGAGCCAACTTGATGTCATTCTGACAGAATGACAGATTTTTGGCAGTTTTTTTATAGAATGATTCTGTCAGTCGAGTCGTCACAAGCCATTTTTTAAATTATCTAGTGTAACAAAAGCATAGACAAAAGTTAAGACGGCTGGGTAGTGAGTTTGACCTTGAAGAGTTTTTTAATCGATTTTTATTTTTTATCAATATATTTTCCAGGGTGAATTTTTAACAAGATAGGGCTATGGACGTGAATTCAGAACAGTTAAATGAAAATAATTTCATAGCTTGGAATAAGTTATTAGTTTTATTTTGTCCAGCAGGCGTTTAGAACCCGAAAATTACTACATTTTCGGGTTCTAAACGGCTGGGTAGTGAGTTTGACCTTGAAGAGTTTTTTAATCGATTTTTATTTTCGGGTTCTAAACGCTTGCTGGACAAAATAAAACTAATAACGTATTCCAAGCTATGAAATTATTTTCATTGAACTGTTCTAAATTCACGTCCATAGCCCTATTTTGTTAACAATTGCACTGGAAAAAGATTGATAAAAATGGATTAAAAAACTCTTCAAGGTCAAACTTACTACCCAGCCGTCTTAAGTTGCACTTTATTTGCATTTATTAGGAATTAAATCGTGAACCATGGATTAATTTATTGGATTTTTTAAAAATGGCAGGGCGTCCTGTCCGTTTCCCAAATATACCAAATTTTTTGGCAGTTTTAAAATGTCGTAATTGCGACTGATAAGTACTGTACTAATATATTTTCTGTGATATGAACATTTTTTACAGAAAAGAAAATCAGTTATATACCATCATTTATCAAAGAGAAGGGAATTATGAATGATCACGGGCATCTGCAGTCATGGGTGTACCGAGGGGGGGGGGGGGGGGGGGGTTAAGGCGGTCAGTTGCTCCTCCCCCCCCCCCCCCCCAACTGGAAATCCCCAAAGATCGAAAAATTATGGAAAATTGGTAGGTATACTCGAAACAAAATACATGCATTGACCTCTAATTTCACCTTCGACATTTTTGGTAATTTAATTTCTTAATTGTTGGGATGAAGTTGAAAAATATTGGCTAAAATCGGAAGAAACATTTTTTTTTATTTTTTTTGTTCCATACCTCAACGTATTAAAAATGCCAGGAATTGAGTTAAAATTTACGTCGGTTTTTAATCGAACTTGCCCCCCCCCCCCCCCCACACACCTTCCCATGATCTTTCACAACTATTTCAAGTTCAAGTATCATTATTTTGTCGATATTCATCATAATAGATATGGTCTTCCATACAACCATGGGGTGGGAGCGGGGGGGAGGTGGGGAGGCGATGTCAAGGAGTCTGGCGCGGATAATTTGTGTAATATTTAACTTTATTCCAAGCATTTAGGACATGCTAGAAATGCCGTAACTATAGGGAGTTCGGTGCCCGGTGCAAATCTAAATTTTGCCCCCCCCCCAGAAAACGCTATACCGATGCAGTGATGATTTCAGACTAGGACAAACCAAAACTTTGGTTATGCACAAACAAAAAATTATGCAAAACAGTGGTTGAACATTTCTGCGGCCCTTGACCATCCTTGACAATGCCAGCAATGAGGGGCCTGTGGTGTGGGGAGGGGGCGGGGGGAGGACTTCTTAACCATATGCAGGTCCGGGGCCCTGAAACGGAAAATTTAGTTTTTTTTATTGGATTTTAATGGTTGTAAATCATTTTTGACGTTCAATTTCACTACAAAAAATTACAGCAGAATAATTTTTATTTCGAAATTTTATTTCAAAATTCTTTAAAGGGCGCATTAATTTGTGAAGGGGGGGGGGGGGGGGGTTAGACCTTTTGGGTATGACTGAAATCATCATCGACATCAACCATGCCCGGGCGTTTTTTATACGAAAAAATCAATTTTGGGTGCAAAAAAGTAATTAGGTACATGAAAATTTGGCTTCCTGGCGCCCCCTTGTTGGCGGCGCCCTGTGCTGCCGCACCGCCCGCACACCCCTTGCTACGGCCCTGCATGCTAGCATAGAGGTAAGATGATGCTAGTGCTACACAGTTGTATACTAGTTGGTAGTATCTTTGATGCTAGGTATGAAACATATTTGCTTTTTAAAAAAGCTGTGGTCGCCCGTGAACTGTTGAAATATTATTATATTATTCCAAATGAAAAGTATACCCATGCATCGCCTGAAAGTGTGCATGCTGAATGCGTCGTTCGCAGTGTTGAATCCAGACATTTTTCTCGGGAGGGGCACTTGAATAGTTAGGGGTGGCATATTTTTTTGGTAGTTTTTTAATGTTGGTGTTTCGGGGGGGGGGGGGGGAAGTAGAGTTAATTTATGAATATGCTTGCAGTTGTACAAAGCACAAAGCAATTATTATACGTAATATATTTTGAAAAGTCACAGTGGAAAACAGGGGGTTCGGGGACATAGCCCCCGAGAAATTTTTTGTTCAAGGTCATTCGTTTAGGTACAATTTTGAATCGCAGTGTATAGCTATTTTGGGGAATTATAAATTGCAAAATATCCAAAAAATGGTCTAAGAGATTTAAGAATAGGTAAATCTAGTGAATTTATCAGGATATACATGTCCGGGGCGCAAAGCCCCGGAAATTTTTTGGAATTTTAACTCAATTCTAACCGTTTTGGAAGGTTTTAGACATGATCCGTCTATTTTTACATGTTTTTTCACATATTATTTTGAAAGTATTTTGGATAGGTATTTGTGCCGGGGTGGGGCACATGCATACCTCGGGGGAGCGGGGGGGGGGGGGCACTGCCCCCCCCCCCCCCCCCCCCCCCGCCCCCGAGGTATGCCTGGATTCAACACTGGTCGTTCGATTCCATGTCCAACAAAACTCAAAACCGGTAACCTTTTCACACAAAGATCACGCAATAAACGCCAAATAACATTGCGAAATACACCAACAGTAACACTTACTTACTTCTGATCTTCTACAGCAGTCAGTGAAATATCGTACTTCAAGAAAACGAAACACCTCACACGGTCTTGACCTTGTCTTCTGCAACCTAGGAGCTAGCAAACCAACGGCAACGTGATGTAGGTGATTCCCCAAAATGCAAGTTCGCGACTTTTTTTTTGCTAAGCAGCAATCTAAATTATGTGGGTGGGTGGAAGGTGGGGGAGTTAGTAGTGCTAGGAGAGGAGAGGCAAAGAGGAGAGGAACATTTCCCCTCATGCATGTCTGACCTTGAAATTGGCGCGCAAGAAAATGGGTGTATTTAAAGCTTGAAAAATGTGATCTTTTAATTTTCAGTTTTATTAATCATCGTATTGACAAAACCAAGTAATACCTACCCAATTGTGACTTTATTTGATTACAAGGAATATTCCAAATTAATCTGTATAACTTTTTAGTCATAGTTTTAATTTTATTTCAGAAGTATCAATGATTTGAATGTATTTTGGCGAATTAATTGCAACATTTTTAAATGTAGGTAAGTATATATTTATTTTTAAATACTCAACATACATTATAACTTTATTTCTACATAAAAATATCAAGTACAATTTACATTAAAACACGTTGTCTTCATACAATAGGTACTCAAGATCACTTACAATTGTATACCATCATTGATAGGTAGGTACAATTAGTTCAAGCTATTCAATTCTGTGTCATTACACTTTATTTTATTAACCAAAGAAACAATTAGCTCATTTAAAAACAATTTAAATTGACACTATATTATGCAGGAATTAAATAATTAGTTAATTAGTAACTAAAATTATATTCAGCAATCATTCATAGTAGTAAAAATACAAATATTAAAAGGAAGCAAGGCCATTAACCCCCCCCCCCCCCCCTTTTTGGTTTGTGACCGTCATTGAAAATAGACTTTGTTGAAGAGACAAAGTTCCAGTAAATTAATTGCTCTTTGAAATACGTAAACACATTTTTAAAAAATGAACTAAAAGTTAGGTACAAGTGAATAAAAATTATATTTTGCTGAATTTGTATAAAAACGCTCATGACTCTTAGATTATTATTTTATTACAAGTGGAATTAAGCATTTCATTTAGGTACTTCATTTTGTCAGATTTATTTTGTGGATCTTCAATGGGATGGTCACAATCCCAAATATAGCAGAAGTCTCTTTTGGTCAGGTTTCCCCTCTATATTTGTAAATTTGGTAAACAATTCACCGGAAAAACATTAGTATGTCACACACAATTTCTACACAATTTCTATGTCAAATCATCATTTACCTATCTCTAAGTATGTAGTTATTTATAACTAGAGGGAATGTATATATTAGATTCCTGTATTAGGAAAAGGTTCAGTATTGTAAAATAAAATTATTTGTATACGGTAATTTCCACAACATTCATTCCCGCAACATAAACAAGTAATCTATTCAACATCGCCCTCATTGTTGAAGTAATACAACCCCGCCTGCCGCGCATGAACCATCAGGCACTCCTGCAGCGAGGATACGACGTCGCACGACATGGTGGTTGCTAGTGACAGTTTCGCGATGAGTCTGCTCGTCTCGACGGCGGCTTCTTCGCAGCGCGGTCCGAACACGAGCTTCTCGATGCTATCGATAATGCTCAGGCACGCTGACGTGATGCGCGTCACGTTGAAGTGGTTGTTGCAGCGCTTGCACTTCGCGTTCTCCTGTGGAGAGACGATACCGTCTGAGTGACGAGAGAAGGGATGGCAGAGAAAGGGATACTTTCATGGAATAAACATAAAAATCAATTCTTTACACAAGGTATGGAGACTTTTTGTGTTGATTCTATTCCCCTTCCCTTATGATAAGATACGTTAGTAAGCAATAGGGAACCTGGAAAATTTCTTTCGCAACAGTAAAGTGTAAGATAAATTTTGAAAATTAAGATATTTTTACTTATTCAATCCCCCCCCCCCCCCCTCTCCACTCCACCAATGTCCACGCCCAACAAAATAATGCTTTAGAAGACACGTTTATTTTAAATGCTGGAATAAATCCTATTAAATCCTGAAAATTACTGCAAAATTTAAAAATATCCTGGAATGTTTCCAAAAAGTCCGGAATTTTCTCAACAAAAGATAGGTTTATAACCAAGTCTCATCTATAATTTCCAGTGTTTTGTTTTTTCTTGCACTCACTCCTAACTTATTGCTGAAACTGCCCTCAACAAATAACATGTGTTGTCAATGATTGATATATTTAGACAACTTTACGGACAGTGACCTCGTTAACGATCAAGTAGGTACACTCGGCCAAACAAAACTTGAATGTTGACCAAATTTGAATGACTGCTGGTCATGTCCCATAACCAATCAAAGCTTGTTATTATCATTGAAATGTGAGGTCACCTACTAGAGTGAGACAATGAGATCGCTTAGGCTGACTTCTGATGGTGCGATCTTACATTTATCAGCCTATCAGATTTATTGAACGTTCAAGTTTTGTTTGGCCAAGTGTACATCTCGTCCCGCCTGGTCCCGCCGACGATTGACTTCGCCGCAACCAGACGTGCTCGAGTCTTACCTGTCCTGTCTTGATGTGCACGACTGCCTTGCACCGGGGACACAGCGGCCAGTCGGAGTACGCAGCCACCGGATCCGTGCAGACGTGGCACGTGCACTGGAAGCTGTACCACATCTCAAGGTCACGGCAATTAGACGTGCTAAGTCCTACCTGTCCTGTCTTGATGTGCACGACTGCCTTGCACCGGCGACACAGCGGCCAGTCGGAGTACGCAGCCACCGGATCCGTGCAGACGTGGCACGTGCACTGGAAGCTGTACCACATCTCAAGGTCACCGCAATGAGACGAGCTAAGTCCTACCTGTCCTTTCTTGATCTGCACGACTGCCTTGCACCGGAGACACAGCGGCAGTCAGAGTACGCAGCCACCGGATCCAAGCAGACGTGGCACGTGCACAGGAAGCTGTACCACATCTCAAGGTCACAGCAATGAGACGTGCTAAGTCCTACCTGTCCTGTCTTGATGTGCACGACTGCCTTGCACCGGGGACACAGCGGCCAGTCGGAGTACGCAGCCACCGGATCCGTGCAGACGTGGCACGTGCACTGGAAGCTGTACCACAGCTCAAGATCACCGCAGCCGGTCTCCCTCATGTTGTCTTCATTGTAGCTCACAAACACCTGCACGGAGGAATTTAATGCATTACTATAGCAAACAAATACCTATATTGAATTGATATATTGAATGAAAAAATTTAAAATTATGATAGTACCTATATTGAATGTCATTAATTAAATAGAAATTCTTGCTGCACCCAAATTTTATTCAGCCGATAAAATAGTATTGTAAAACTCCATTACTGATACCTACTGATGGTATTCAAATATTTATTTGATACTGATAGGTAGTGATTTGATATTCAAAGGTATCATTTCATTATTAAGTGATTCCTTCATATTTGGCATAAAAAAATATGTAGGTAGGTATCTATTTTAGTTTCAAGACTTTTGTAAAATTCTGGACATTTCTTCCTAAGCTAAACATATATGGAAAGAAAGAGTAGGTACAATGTACTGAAATGTATAAATAGTAAATACTTATTATTATTGTTAATTGTAGCGATATATAATGTAAATTATATCTACATTTGTATTTGTAATTTACCAATGTATACAATAGCCTATGAAGGCTAAATAAATAAATACAATACAATACAACAAAATAAAAATATTTTTGGTACTTAATCTCCGTATAAAATAACCGGTTTTAAATCCATATTTTCAATGTCCACTTTTTTATTAATCTTGTTTTAAGCATGTAAACGCATGTTCAACAACCCTCTCCGAGCCTCTCACCTGCTCTCCTCTGGCAATGGGATAGCTGGAAACAAACACCGTCGTGCTGCCGCGGTTGTAGCTGTGGCAGTTCGGAAGGCAGCTATGATTCAGCAGAGAGCCGACAGCAAACAGCCCCGACCCGACATCCACGATCTCCTCGGCAGCACTTTCCGTCAGTTGATACCCGGATATCGAATAAGAATTCCTGCAGAAGATCTTCAAATATCGTTTCAGCAATTTGTCGACGTATAGTTTCATCCCCTTCGGTTGTTCATGAAAGAGTTCAGTCCCGGTAGAAATAACGTCAACGAGGTGAGCATGCTGTTCTCCGCTAAAAAGACTGTGATCTTTGAAATAAATATCGTCCAAGGGAGCCAAACTGTTGACGGCTCGAAGATGGGTTGGGTCGTAACGTCCATCTGCGTCGCACCCATCGATTCCGTCGAAGTCTTCGGTGTCGAGGTGAGAGATTTGTTCGCGGAGTTCTCGCAAGCCTCCATGTTTCTTCAGAGCGACGGAAAACATGCGGAGCGCCCCGAAGATCGGGGTGTCGACTTCATGCGCAAAGAGCGGACCGAGGAGCGGACATTCAAACTCGTGGCTTTGCTGCCACGAAGCGTTGCGGCAAGATTCAGAGCAGTACATTGCCTGGAAGTAAACAAAACATTCACTTTGCAAAGTATGTACTTGCAAACAGAGCCTGAGTAAAAGCTATAGGTATATTTTTTTCATATCTTAGGTCCAGTTTTTCAACACTTTGCTAAAACCAGTAATTAAGTTAACACAGACATTCTAGGTAAGTCATTTCATTGGTTGTTGCCATGACAATACAGACCTAATCAAACGTTTAAAAGTTAGCAGAGTTTTTTAAGACAGGCCCAGTCTTACTAAAACTACTTTGTAACTTAATCTATGCTATACATAGGTACTGTACATAGTGCATGAAAGATTGTGCAACATTAAGCTATGTAAAGAAAAACTGTCTTCATGAAATTTAACAAGTAAATGCTATTATTTTATAAGAATGGTGTAATTTTTTTATACATAGATCTCTAAATTACTGATGATAATAATGAACCATATCAATGATTATAGGGAACAAATGTCAACGGATCAAAATACTTAATAGTGAATTTAAACTACATATAAATGGTTCTATTATTCCCACTTCAGAAAATGCAAGGAATTTAGGTTTGATAATGGACAGCCAAATGACTTACTCAGATCATATTCAGAAAGCAAATAGCAAAGCTTACGGCAAACTACGAACAATGCAAAGATTTAAACAAATTCTGACAAGATCAACAAAAAGCAAGCTTGTTGAGGCACTTATAATATCTAATTTGAATTACTGTGACATCGTTTACGGACCGTGTATTTCGAAGAAAGATGTAGGTCGTATTCAAAAAGTCCAGAATTCTTGTGCTAGGTTTGTATTCAATATTAAGAGAAGACACCATATAAGTCCCTACATTCAAAAACTTCATTGGCTAAAGATGGAAGCGAGAAGAAGCCTACATTTAACATGCGCAACGCACAAGATATTGAGAACGGGAGAGCCAAAGTATTTAAATGATAAGTTGAGAAAGCGTCGTGATATTCACCTACGAGACACGCGGTCCAAAGATAAGCTAGACTTTGGAACTCATCGAAGTAAAAAATTCAAGAACTGTTTTTCCTATTCAGCCTCAGTAGCATACAACACAACAACAACAGAAGAGCAGACCCTAAGTTTAAAAGCTTTCAAGACGCTCGTTAAGGATAAACTCGCTATCATTCAAGAAAGAGAATTCGTGAAGTAATGATATTGGAAGACGAGAATCAAGATTACATCCTGCTGAGAATGTTTTTTCAGTGGTTTTCCCTCAGCTAAAAAGCAAATGCTTGGATGTTCTTCCAATATTACCACTGATATTGAAGCACAATTTTAATGACTATTATGAATTAAGAAGAAGTAGGTAAATGGTGAAGATGTGAAGCAGCTGAAGAGAAGAGATGGATGTATGGAAGATCAACGACTCGATTGTTGAATACAGACCAATTATGTACCTATTTTATGTGCTCAATAAATTACATTATTATTATTATTATTATTAATGTAACACAATGCTAAGCTAAAAAAGTTACATGCATGGAAAATGGAAATTGATCCTGCGCCCATAAAATGAGAGTTCAGTGCTTCACAACCCTAGCTAGCCAATCATGTTGGTGAATAATCACTCAGTCATAATGACCAAAATGTTTTATCTACCAAAAGTCTACTCTGAAATCCGTTGCCAAACAGGTAAAAGCCCTTCCCCCTTCCCATCGTTTCCCCTTCTCGCCATGGAAAATCCGAGTCTCACCAGAGTGCATGAGCGGCAAGGTGTCATGGCGTTGAACCAGCGCATGCAGTGGAAGCAATAGTCGTCCAACGCGGAAGCCTGCATGACCCCAGCATACGGCTCCTCCACCAACAGTACCGCTCCTGCAGTGAGAAATCATCAAGTCATTTCACACACCAATCACAAGAGCCAGAAGAAATTGAATAACCTTGTTGAAACTGTAAAATATCCAAAAATAATATTATTTTTGGTTAAAGCAAGAATTTGTTATGAGATCAGTTTGGCTCCCCCCCTTTTGACATTATCTGAGAAATATAATAGAGCTCAAATTAAAATTTTAGATTGCCTTTGTAATATCAATTTATTGGATAGGACCATAGGATAGGATTGAATTAAACCATAGTGTTTTATTCCATTAGGTATGTTCAGGAAATAAAGAAAATGGTATTTAAAAATTTTTCGTTAGAACAGAATGGACTGGCGAGGATTTTGTTTTGTGGGTATCTTGGTTCCAAGTAGGTACATGCCTACATGTCCGTTAATAAGTTGAGTGAACATTTTAATAGCATTTGGTACCTATTAATTTCTGTCAGACATGTCATTACCTGGTGGTATGTCCTGGGTGGCGACAAGATGTCTGCCGTAATTCTCGTTGTATTTGATCTCGATGCAAGCCGAGGCGCCTGGAATCATCGGGTTGTCTCCAAGGTACTTCTCAGGCGGTGGACGAACTCTCAGCCTCGGCTTGTAGACCTGCTCGGGAGGCTGGAGAGCGGCCAGCTCCTGCTCCATGCTCCGCTTCTTATCCTCTTCCAAGCACCAAGATACAGCTTTCTGGAGGATAAGGTATTAAATTATAAGAACAGTTCATAAAATCTTTACAAATTTAAGCTCAGGGAAAAATTAGGTATTTTAACTAGGTATGTATATCAAGTTATTTCATTGACTACCTTCAATGAATGTGAATCTTTGTGTAAGGATGTTAGCTTGTATCAATTGTTCAACGTATTCCCAGAAATGTCTAGGTACATTGATTATTCATTCAGCTACTCCATTACTAGGTACCGAAGGTTTGAAACATAGGTAAGTTTGCAAAGAGAGTTTAAACCCTGGATCTTCTGTTCAAGCATAGGTCAACACAAATATAGATTAAATTCCATTTTTCACTAACAACTGTGTCTTTCAAATTGAAATAAAAAATGTAAGATTTTTCAAATTTGAAAATTTCTCGAAATTGCAAATTCGAAACTAGCAATCTTGAATATTGACTCTGATTACCTCATAGACTTTCCTAGCTAGCGGGATGTTCCCCATTGCCCTGTAACACTCGGCCCCTCTCTTGAGCAGCTTGTGCGTCAGTCGGGCCGGATAGTTGGCCTTGATTGCTTGCTCGATGTCTATCAGACACGCCTCGTAATTATCCTGAGAGATATGCACCGCAGATCTGAAACGTGGTTAACGAATTTTAACATAATTAGTAAACAAATTACAGTGACAAACAGATGGAAGGAGAATCAATCTTAGGTACCTAACTTTTAAAAAACAGACAAAGATGTTCAAAAAATATAAATAATTTGTAGGTAGTACAACACGTTATAATAATTCTATTCACACACCTGTTTGCGAAGGCAAGGGCTAGACCTGTAGTGTTACCATCCCATGGTGCAATCGCTATGCTTCTGCTGTATTGAATCAAAGCTTCACAAAAGTCGTTCCGAGCAAATGCTGTGTTTCCCAGCTGCCGAAGTATTGCAGCAGTTTCAGCATTCTTGCCAACCATGATTCACGGATTGACGATGTGCTACCTAGAGGTAGAGACCATTATAAAGTAAAACCAGCCATATTTTAATCATTGACATTCCTAAAACAACAAAAAATTACCAGGCTAGAGGACTAGGTACTAAACTCCGTTTCATGGAGTCTCGAGTCCTAGATAGCATGGGCAGGTATAGGACTACCCATGTTACACAGGACTCTAGACTGCATTACCTAGGTACCTAGCTAGCTACCTAGTATTTTGATTAACCAATAAATCTTGAAAAATGTAAATTAAAGGATCAAAAGCTCTCACACCTCTTGTATCAGTCACAACCAAGGGAACAAAAAATAATAAAGCTACATTCAAAGTTCAAACACAATATCACAACCAAAACGACGTACTTACAAGTTTACAACTAGGTAGGAACTATTTGACTTGTGGTGTAATCGCCAACAAGTTATAACAACGAACATTTTCCGATGTTGCCAGAGACCCAATAAAAATATACCTACAATTTAAAGGAATTGAAAGAAATCAACACTTGTATTTAATTTTGGACTCTGAATATCTATTATGAATTTATTTATATTCAATGTATATTTATATCTCTTTATTTTAATGTTTAATGAAGATTTGTTTTATTGAATTCTAATTTTGAGCATCCCGCCATACAATTAAAACTTGGCATCACTGTGACCGCCATTACTTACCCGTGAGCCAACCAATGAAAACCACCGCAAACATAACCAAAGTTCCTACTTGCTTTGCTTGCTTTGCTCCCTTGGCTTTTTGCTGTTGTGTACCAACAGGTGAGCAGCTAAGTTACCTGTGAATAGTACTAATAGATACTAAATATTCGAGGCTAATAATCACATTAATCTAATTAAGCTCTATAATCTGTAAGGGCCGAGGACTGAAGAGTAAGCTTCATTCCAACTGCTTTCAACTAGAGCCTTTCAACTCGGTACAGGTAGGTAAATAAGGTTAAGGTTATATCCGTAGATATCTACATTATTCCTTATTCTATGTAGTACTACATTAGAATTGCATGGCTGAATTTTATCATTTCAATTCATTTTTTTGTAATTTCATTTTTTGCAGCTGATCAAATAGCTCTAAAATGCCTGGGGTAGCTGTTGAAAAACGTGACATATTTTTGCCAGTGGATGGCAAGAGTGAGAAGGAAGCAACAAGGCTCCGCATAGAGGGAAATGCAGCGATTCTCAGCAAAGATCTTTCCAAAGCATTACTCATGTATGGAAGAAGCATCGCGACTGCTCCCTACGATGGAAACACTGAAGTGCTGGCGATTGCATTTGCAAACAGGTTAGTTGCAGGGCTTTAGTATCGCATTAATGCATTCGATTTGATTCCCCATGTGTTGCAACAAAGTGTGTACCTACATACATTACTTTTAACGGACACTGTTGTGTGTTAACTATTTTGGAAACACGGAAGCATCGCACATCCAGTCATCTCAGTGCTTTTATTCTCAACAGATCTGCGGTGTACTACTTTCTCGGCAGCTACGAGGATTGTCTGAGCGACATTGAGCAGGCTCTCAAGGTTGACTATCCGATAAGACTCCTATCCAAAGTGCTCAAGAGGCGAGCTGAGTGTTACCAAGCGATGAACAAGATGGACGAGGCAAGGAATAGTTACGAGGTAAACTGCACTTTCTGACATGTATTTAGAAAACTGTAGGTATTTCTTGACACTAGGTGGTTTTTATTTTTACTGCATACTAATACTTTTTAGTTCTAGGTAGGTAGGTACCTACTTTCAAATTTCAATTTTTTCAAGGTAACCTAACTCGGTTTAATTTATGTAGGTAGTACTAGGTACCTATGATCTTCAATGTCTATAAATGATCTATCTGTTGAGGAGGCCTTCCACAGAGATTAAAATTAAATGATGTGATGAAATAATTTAAAATTGAGTACTAGGTAATCCCATCTGACTCTGATGAATTCTAATTGTATTCTGTTGTAGGTACCTACATATAAATATTTTATATATAAAATATATATAGAATATATATATATATAGAATATATATATCCTTCAATTGTGGTAGGTATGAAATTTTTCTTGTGAAACAAAATAATTTTGCCTAGAATAAGCTACCTATTGAAATTCTCTCTATTTTTTGCTTAAGATGTAGAAGGTCTATTTTGAAAATCGGAGATGTCAATGACATGGTTTTTTCCATTTGTCAACATGTTGTGTTCTCGTGACATTATCTTTATATTTGCCGATTGCACTCCAACTATTATGTTTCTCATAAGATGATTCTCTTCCACTAGGAAGCCATCGCTTGCTGCTTGGAAGAGGATAAGAAGCGGAGCATGGAGCAGGAGCTGGCCGCTCTCAAGCCTCCCGAGCAGGTCTACAAGCCGAGGCTGAGAGTTCGTCCACCGCCTGAGAAGTACCTCGGAGACAACCCGATGATTCCAGGCGCCTCGGCTTGCATCGAGATCAAATACAACGAGCAGTACGGCAGACATCTTGTCGCCACCCAAGACATTCCACCAGGTAATATTGAATCTTGAATCTTGATTGACACTGAAAGTTATATTCTATGTTGCCTATATATTCTTTGAAAATCTGAGTGTTTTGGTAAGATTCCTATTGTATCAGGATGATGATCAATGGATGTACAAAGTGAAGTTATCCAACGCACTTGCATCTCAAAACTTCACTTCTTTTTATTTTGCCGGGCAAATTAATCTACCAAGTACCAACTGTGCAGCTTGAATGGACATGCAATTTTTCAGGTTCGAGTTGGTTGGATATTCAACCCAGTGAACACAGGTCGTCCCAGGGACAGACTATTTTTAGGATATCCTAGCCTAAAGTAGGACATCCTACTAGGATGTCCTGGGTACCTCCCTGGGATATCCTAATAAAGGAAGAAGATCCTTTTTTAGGAACATTCTTCCTAAATTAGGCAATTGCCTTTTTTAGGAAGAATTGTCCTAAAAATGGCTGCTACTGAAATCCTATTTTAGGACAATTCTTCCTAAATTAGGCAATTGCCTTTTTTAGGAAGAATTGTCCTAAAAATGGCTGCTATTGAAATATTTTTAAAAGTTTCTACAACTGTCAACAGAGTACTCAGCCCTTCGACTTCACAATATAGATTTTTAATTTCAGCATATCTCTTTATCGTTTGTTTTTAAGCAAGTTATATTATTTCCAAAATCTGCCAAGTATTATAAGATATTATAACAAAAAGAGACATGTCCTATTGGATGATAGGAAAAATGTGTATTTCTTTTATTTTGTACTGGAACCTTAGTTGTCACCTTGGAGTCGGAGCCATATTTTTTGGATGCAAACATTGATAACTGAATTAATGAATATGAATAATGCGATTCGTGCGAATTGGTGTCTGTGCAAATAGAACCTGTCTATTAAATATGGCAATTGCATCACATTAGGGGAAAATTATCTTCCATAGGAAATACCATTCTATTATAATAATAATGAAAAATTATATATTAAATTTGTCATTTTCATCCTAATTTAGGAAAAGCATCTACCTAAATAAGAAAATGACGTCCTAAAGTAGGACAATGTATATCTTAAATTAGGCAGTTTCATCTTAATTTAGGAAAAGTATCGACCTAAATTAGGAAATGACGTCCTAAACTAGGACAATGGATATCCTAAATTAGGCAGTGTCGTCCTTTTTTAGGAAGGTCCGCCTAATTTAGGACGTACCTGAGATCGAAAATCTTGTGTAATTAGGACACTCTGGGGACACTCTGGGGATCATTTTAGGCCGAGTTTAGGACGGACTGGGGATATCCTACCTAAGTAAGTAGTCTGTCCTGGGGACGTCCCAGGTACGTCCTAGTGTTCACTGGGAAGTTGCATATTTAATTTTATTATTCTAATTTCTTTGTTACCTAAATTTTATATTATTCCAATGGTCATTAACGCGATTCGAGCGATACCACGTGACTAAAAATATAAATCACGATATTGTCCAAGGTAGGTACTGCACTCAAAGAGTCGGGAGGGCATTTTTCTCATTCAGTAAGTGATTCTACAACTCACTGTATATTTCATTAACACATTATTGTTGTACAGTAAAATTTTGACTTTTTTATTTTTGAAAATAATCATATTTATTGTTGTCACGATTTAAGCCGGGCACCTTTCACACTACAGACTTCCACGAGGGCTCATTTTGTTCACAAAGAATGGGCGGATGTGCTGACTTAGCCCAAATTTCGATAACTTCATTCCTACTGCAACTAGCTCCAACTAATTCAGTAATATTTGACTTTAAAATCCGGTACAATATATATTTTTTTTACAAAAATGTAAACAAAAAATTAGAAAAAGGGCTTAGTCAGCCCATAACTAAATATCTGATGAATATTCCCTACAAGTTTTATGTAATTCAGATTAAGCGGTTTTGTCTATACGATGTCAGTTGGAACGTGCATTTTACACATTTGAAAACGTCCCGGATTTTTTTGTGGGGTCCAAAAACGACTAATGTCACTTGATATCATGTTACCAGCTCCCTCTTACGAAATATGAAGAAAATTAATAATGATTTTTTTCGGTCGAATCGCCTTATCACAGCCCCTTTTAGCCTCATGCTCAAATGACGTTGAGTCTGCAAGTAGATATTTGCAGAGGTCAGTCATCAACACTACAAGTCCTTGTGCTTATAATCTGATTACCTAATGGAATCCAGTACCTACACTCTGCATACCTACTTGCACCGATAGTATAGGTTCATAGGTAAAGGTACTTTATAAACATTGTACTAGAAGATTTCGTTACTGATCTACCTACCTGCTCAACTACATAAATCAATTTCTGATTAAACCAATTTTGCTAGAAATCAATAGGTCACCAGTCAGGATATTAATGATTGGTGTGTGAAAAAATTGGCATGACCCGTTACTTTGTTTGACCTGTTGTTGATAATGAATCAATAAAGAACAAACAAGCAGACAGACAAAAAAACAGAGGTTCAAGCCATAAGTTTCACGTGGAGACGGTACGCTCTCTTAACTAATATGAATAAATAGAGGCTAAGATGGTATGGACTTATGAAGAGGATGGGAGAAGAGAACACAAGTGCCCTAGAACATTGGTGGAATCATCCCACCCCCTGACCCGACAGTAGTTGGAAGCAGGGTCGCGATATTTATTTATTTATTAAATAGATATTATGATTTGTGGCGCTCAACAGCAAGGTTATCAGCACCCTTAATTAATATGTACTATTGTGTAAGACATGCGTACACATTATTTATAAAGAAAACAATCTCTTAGTCTAAATAACCACATTGTTCAGACCAGCAATTTATATTTACTATCGATGTCACCACCTGCTCAATATCTTAGCAATGGAGGGGGGAGAGGCAATAAAGTGGATTTGAAGGCTGAAATTAAGGGTGATTAATTATTGATGTGTGTATTTCAGGAGTCACGCTGATCGACGAGGATGCATTCGTCGGTCTACCCTACGGTCCCATGACGGAGAGGTATTGTTATAATTGCGTGCGACGCTTCAGCCCATGCATTCCATGCAAATCCTGCCCGCGGGTGAGTACAGGGATAGACAAGTTGGTTGTTGACACTTTTATTCTGTCATTCTCACATCTAGAAATACTACAAGACTCTCTTTGTTTCTATGAAGTAAGGTCCATCCGACCAAGTCCGACTCTTAAGGTCGATCGATTCACACGACCGTTCCAAACTTCGAAGTTCCGAATGGCCGTTTGATTTTGAGCCTTGTAGAAAGGACAAAACATTGATTTAATCTTCCATTTCAATTGTTTTCTTAGTTCACCCAGGCGTTTTTGAAACGGCGATTCGTAACTTTGGCTAACTTGGGAAGTTTGGTACTAGGGGTGTTCAACGATTATTTTATTTAAATCGATTATTAATTCGATTTTCTTAATTTCAATCGATTAATAATCGAATTAAATCGTATTGATATCATCATGTTCAGGGTGGTCATCAATCATCATATTATCGTCTTTTATGGCAATATTAACCTCAACAATGAAATGTGTCCGGGAAGTCATTAATTTTTACTTCAAATACGCTGTAATGTGCCGTAATTCATTTAATCATCACTGATAAATGGTAATGCGAATTAGAAATACACACTGAAACTTGGGAAAATACACACAAACATAAATTTATCACCAAAATATTACGCACACAAAGAAAAATGTGGACAGAATGAAGGCAGCCATTTTAGATGTTGTAATATGAACCATTTTCAAGGCGCCAAATTCAAATTGATGTAATTCGATTATTTGTACTAACATCGATTAATCGTTTTGAATGTCATAATCGATTAATCGATTCGATTAAATCGTAATCGTGATCATCCCTATTTGGTACGGCTGTGTGATTGACCTTTACTCCATTTGATCAATCTGAACCAAATTTTGCATACTTTACTTACCTACCTACCCTTTAGCACCCTGCATAACTTATACTCCATCCACCTGACCACCCCCTCACACTGACACCCAAAAGAATGTAAAACATGCACTCGTTTGGCGTTTTGTATTTCAAGACTTCCAAGAAATAGTAGCCAAAGGCAGGCTTAAGACGGCTTAGTAGTGAGCGTGGCCTTGGAAGAGTTTTTTAATCAAAAAATTAGTTAAAATATGGCAATATGGTCTGTAGGACAAAATAAAACCTATTCAAACTAGGAAATTATTTTCAGTGAACAGTTCTGAAGACTCATACAAGGCCTTATTTTATTAACAATTGTTTACGTACACTTGGCCAAACAAAACTTGAACGTTCAATAAATCTGATAGGCTGATAAATGTAAGATCGCACCATCAGAAGTCAGTCTAAGCGATCTCATTGTCTCACTCTAGTATATGACCTCACATTTCAATGATAATAACAAGCTTTGATTGGTTATGGGACATTACCAGCAGTCATTCAAATTTGGTCAACGTTCAAGTTTTGTTTGGCCGAGTGTACATTGGTAAAATATATTGATAAAAATTGATTAAAAACTCATTGAGGTCAAACTCACTCTTCAGCCATCTTAATCCACGGGCATGGCTTGAGATGTGTGTTGCTTGCAGCTCGGAAATAATGTGCTCGCTACGTATCATTGCAGGTTAGGTACTGCTCTGAAGAATGCCGCGATACATCGTGGAAAAAGGTCCACAAGCTCGAGTGTTCGCTTCTCGCTGAACTGCGGCAGTCGCAAGCACAGATCCTGTCCGTGTTCCACTTGTTCGCTGTCAGTCTCATCAAGCACGGTGGATTACGTGGCCTGTTCGACTACGTCACTGCCGTCGATGCAGAGGATGTGAAAATCAAGGGGTGCGGATCAATTGTTTAATTTTGCTGCATTTCCGTCAAGCAATACGTTACCAACGTCAATGACATCATATGGGGCTGTCTGTCCATAAAGTATGTCACGCTCCGGGGGGAGGGGGAATCTGTTATTCTGCGGCAATCTGTGACGGGGGAGAGGGAGGGCGGACAAGCGTGATGTCACAGTTTGTTGTATTTTTTTTTGTGATGTACTACCTATGTTTCAGCAAAAAGAAATAGGTACATTTATTTATTTATTTATTTATTATTTATTTGTTAGCTCAGAAGCCATTAGTATACACATACAATATTATAACTCTTATACATTACGTTTCCTTAACCAATCCATACATTTTGATTTGAAACAATTTACACTTTCAACAGACCTTACATCAACAGGCAAACTATCGTATATCCTCGACCCGTCATTAAATACAGACCCTTTCCATTTATTACTTTTGCAAAACCTCTGAACGCTGTTTCCTTTCAATGCTCCCCTGGTATTAATTGTATACAGCTCATTAACTGATTGAAACTTTTTACTGAGATACTCTGGCATCCTGCCTGTTTTGATTTTATAGATAAAAACTAATACTAACAATAATATAGTGTCACTGACACTTAACCATCCTAATGTATTTAACATTAATTGCACTCTGGTCTCTTTCTTGCATCTCATTATGCATCGCATGGCTTTGTTCTGTAGCACTTGAAGTCTGCAGATATCATTTTTGTACGCATGGAACACCACCGTTGCACCGTATTCAAAGTGTGGCTTGATTATCGTATTATACACAACTTCTCTTGTCCACATAGATAACCTCCCTCCTATTCTTCTCAAATAGCCAACCTTTTTTCTAATTTTCTTTACCATGTATTCCATATGTGCCTTGAAATTTAATTGATCGTCCAACAATATACCTAAATATTTAAACTCACCAAGCAGTTCAACTTCTTCAGATTCAATTACAATTTTTAAATTAGGGTCTACAGTTTTGATTTTACAATTACGGTACTTGCCTACACCAATAAACATAGCTTTAGACTTTGTAACATTAAGTTTAAGTCTATTTACACACAGCCACTCAGCTATGTTTCCTAGTTCTCGATTCATTTTCTCTACCATTTCTTCAACACTAACACCCTGAATTGAGACAACCATGTCATCTGCATACATGTTAAGAAAGCAACTATTACAACACATGTTAACATCGTTTATGTAAATATTAAATAATATCGGCCCAAGCACAGACCCCTGTGGCACTCCATTCATACAATCCCGAGCTTCTGATATCTCATTGCCATATCTGACACGTTGTTTTCTCTCACTCAGGAAGTCCTTAATCCATCCTAGTACTGTTCCACCTACGCCATACATATACTGTAGTTTGTCCAATAATCTATTGACATTGACAATTTCAAAAGCTCTTCTTAAATCTAAGAATGTTACAAGTGTGGATAAACCTTGATCCATGTCCTCCAGCCATTTACTTATAACATTTTGTACTGCACTTTCACATGAATGATTTTTCCTGAAGCCAGATTGATTCACACAGATCAAATTATTATTTTCAAAGTAGTCGTACAGTTGATCATGTACTAGTAACTCCATCACCTTGTCCACTACTGAGAGCATATTTATTGGACGGAAATCACAGATGTTTAGGTATTGATCTAGCAACTTTACTAACAGGTTGTATAATTGTTTCCTTTAATCTAACTGGAAAGATACCATCACACAGTGAGGCATTGATCATGTCAAGTAGATTGTACTTTATAACCTTGTATGCATCCTTAAACACTCTAGCTGTTACCCCATCAATTGAGCCTTTTTTATTTTTTAACCTTTTCACTGCATAGTCGAGCTCAACAGATGATATTGTCTTAAATTTCTGAAAACATACCGATTCCGCTCTTTCCATCAGTTCTAGATCACATGTCTTCCTAATCTCATGATTTTCTAAATCATTTACATTAACATCTGGGATACCCTGTATGACTTCTTCTATGCTCACAATGAAGTATTCATTAAATGTATCTGCTATTACACTACTGTTATCGAGTACCACTCCATCAGTCCCTTTTATTTCTATGGATGGAGATTGTTTCCTTTCAGTTTGCACAATTTCTTTAAGAGTTTTCCACATCATAACACTATCATTTTTGACCATATCAATCTTTTTAGTATAGAACTCTCTTTCATTTTTTCTCATTAGAGATTTTATAATATTCCTCCTCCTTCTGTAACATTCCCATGCTTCATCTGTATTAATAAACTTAGCCCTCTTGTAACAAATATTTCTAATCTTAATACATTCTAAAACTTCTGCATTAATCCATGGGCTCCTATTTCTATGGTTTATGATACTTTTGACTTGAACAAGCTTATTCTTACACTCAACAATATTATTGATGATAGTGTCAGTCTTGGTGTGAACATCTCCACACTGTATTGTCCACTCACTACAAGCCAGCTCACCTCGGAGAAGATGTTTATCATAGCCAGACCAGTCTTCAATAACTTTAGTCTGTTTTCTACACACAGAATCTCTAATTGCTTGCACCTTGTCCCTAATGTGAACAGAAATCATTTCATGGTCCGATACACCACTTTCTTCTACCAATACATTCACAAAGTCCACATATCGTGTGAGTACAAGGTCAATTACAGTTTTTGATGATTTTGTAATTCTTGTTGGCACAGTCACAAGTTGAGTAAGTCCATACTCCATGCATAGACCTTTCAAGGCATTTTTTTCACTACAGACACTGCTCCAATTAATATTAAAGTCTCCCAGGTACATTGATACATTCTTGTTCTCATTATCCATTTCAAGTACATTCTCAAAATATTCCAAAAATTCTTTGCATTTGCCATTGGGTGATCTATACACAACATTGACATCACACTCTACATTCTCAATTAATAAATTAATACCCAGCATCCAAAAGTTACCATTATAAGGATCATTCCTCTTCACACTATACTTAATGTCATTTCTTATGTACACAACAACCCCTCCAGTGCTTCTACTATCTGAATCACATCTCACTAAATTATACCCGTAGATTTCAATCTCTTTGTCATATATTTCAGGGGTAACATGAGTTTCAGAGACACCTAAAACTTTTGGGTAACGTGTAATTATTTCTTGTTTCACCAATTCAATGTTCCTAATAAGACTTCTAGCATCGATGTGGATCACATCTCTCTTCCATTGTTTGTCACTACTCCTTTGAACTGATTGCTATGCTAGACTTGAACCTGGGCAAGAGACCAGTGAACCATTGTTCTCGTCGTTCTTCTCCTGTCCTACCTGAACCACTTCACTTGTATTTTGTATCACTTCTACCCTCTCTTCTCTCTTCTCACCCACTGTCCCATAACCTATGTCCATCTTATAAGTCAGATTATCCATAATTTTCTTGAAACACGGACACTTATTAGATCTTGCGTCATGATAGGTATCAAAGTTACAGTCATAAGTGCGGTTTGCCTTCATGCAGTTTATGCATTCGCTGTAGTCAGCTGTACACTCACCATAGGTATGGTAACCCGCACACCAGCTGCATGCCAACTCATTTTTACATGATACACTTTTATGTCCGTAACCGCTGCATTTATAGCATCGTAGAATGCTGATCGAGTCCACAACCTTGCACTTTTTCCAACCCATTTTAATACCTTCACTTAACAGTCTCTCTTTATCCTTTGCCTCCACCTGCAATACCACATTGACTGTATTGCTGTAGTTTCTCCTGATGTAGACAATTTTACTAGCACCCATATTATTCTGCTTTTTTATTTCTTCTGCCCATTCTTCATTATTTTGTTCTGCTTCCTGTTCACTCCTCCATACCCCTACGACCATGACTTTGCACACTGTAGCACGTACATGCCTCTTGATTGTAAAATCAGATCCCATTTTCTCTCTCGTAGCTTGTATAAGTGTTTCAACTTCATTTGCACTGTCACATCCCACAATCACTTCTCCTTTTCCCGTGTGTTTCACCTGTGTTATGCCTATACCAAGTCCTGCCGGGTTGATACTGGCCTGTAGAACTTGGAGTGTCTTCACGTCCTTCTTGTTTGGTTTCGGCTGTATAACCATCATGGCGTTGCTGTCCTTCATTCTTTTTTCTTTTCTACGTGTTCCTCTGTGAACCACCTCAGAGAAAGTCAAAAGTTCATCCGAGTTGGTCTTCTGACTAATGTTAGTTGACTCCACCACCTCAGAGAAAGTAAAAAGTTCTTCTGAGTTGGTCTTCTGACTAATGTTAGTTGCATGTTTTGAATTTGCCGCTTCCCCCGCCCTTGCTCTCGCTGAACCGCCCTCTTGCCGCGCTGCTGACACCGACCTACCACCACTCCTACCACGAGTAGTAGTGGTTGCAAACAACGCGCCACGCAGCTGCTGTATTGTGTCGCCCTCTGTGCTGCCACTCTCAACTCTCACCGATGCATTTTTCGCGGTTTTCATACGCTCAATCATTATTTCAAGTTCAGCAATTCTCTTTTCCTGATAGATCAATCTTTTTTCCATTTCAATAGTCAACTTCCGCGCTAATTCACACTCCATTTCGCCAACGTTAACCGCCTTCTGCCAACCAGCACAGCCATCGCACTTCTTCAGAATAGGCGGAGCCGGTCTGAATACTTCAATGTCTTGTACACCATCACTACTCTGTCTCAATAATTCCTCTAGTCTTTCGATTAACACCTTCTTATTCCCTTGTCTCGACTCACCTCGCTTTTCCAATTCTATCTTCAATTCACATGTATTCAGTTCATTCACTCGTCTCACTTCCTTCACCCATATTTCACTATCCGCCATCTTGGATCTAAGATGGAACATGAACCTACATGAACCTATCACATTTATTATTCTCAACTGATATTCGAATTCTCCCTCTCTTTAGGATAATACTACAAGTATTTAAGTAGGTAGTAATATAATTATACCAATTTTGTTGTTTTCTCATTCTTTGAAGATAAAATTTTGCAATAAATCAATCAAATGTTAGTGTTTTCCCATTCTAATGTATATTTTCTTTGCAATAAATCACAAACTAGTAAAAATTTGAATTTTGTGCTTTTGTGTGTGTGGGGGGGGAAGGGGTGTGCAGGTGAGACATACTTTTTAGGGGGGTTGTAAAAAGTGTGACAACTTGTGACAAGGGGGGGAGGGAGGGTAAAAGAGTGGCCGATTTTGCCGTATGCGTTGGTTATTGATAATGAACAGATACTTTACTTTATGATACTTTATGTTACCATTTACAATCTCTCTTTGTTATGTATGCTACATTGTTGTTAGGTATACCAACAGAGCCGTGATAAAAAAATGTGCTAACTCACATTATTAGCACGACGGCTGAAGAAGGTAGTCTTACATGTTACTAGATTGCACTGAAACCTGACGCAGTATGATAATATAGCCACTTCTAATGTGTGTATAATCACTAGGTGCGACGCAAACGGAGCTTACGATTCAACGACACTGCGCACCGTCCTCCACATGCAGCCACTGCCCATCTACAATTCGCCGGAATTCGTCGTACCACACCGCAAGGACTGTTCCGTGATCATGGACATCTTGACCGAGAGGACGGACGTCTTCACCGGTCAACCGAAGGAGCTGCGAGAGTTTGCCGAGAAGTTGCTCCTGCAGCTCAGGAAGATCGTCTTCTATACGCCGGATGTGGACGGACTCGTCGGGTTCGTGCTTCATCCCGTGATGATGCTGCTCAATCACAAGTGTGGCGCCAACGTGGCGAGCTACAACCGCGCCAGTAGGAGCGTCGTCATCTCGGTGCGTCCCATCGCCAAGGGAGACCAGGTGAGTGGTGGGTTACGTAGATAACATGTTGATCAGCGAACCTTTTTAAGGTGATTTACCTAAGCGCGTGGACGTTTTAGAAAATTGAGAGAGAAGAATTGTTTTCATAATTGCGTATAACTTTGATAGGTTGTTAACATGATCATTCTGATTGTATATTAGTAGCACTTTTTAATTTTTGCTTCTCGCATTGTTAATAGGGAAGTGAAGTGAAGTTTAGATTTTAGAATAATACATATTTTATGAAAGTTGAGATGTTGTTGAAGCCAGATGTGGTATTATTTTTGTTGTGTGATGAATAGTTTTCAAGGAACGAATTTACAAAGTTTGGTAGATTGTAGCTGTCCATGAACCACAATTTGACGTCACACGCCGAGTACAATTTCACAGAATCTGAAGTGATCACAATATTAATTTGCATGCATTGGCTTTAATTCTGAGCTATTTTGAGTATATTTGTTGACTTTGATCGGTTGCTAGGTCACGGCCAATGAGAAATAAAACAGTTGAAGATCGTCTCCCACAAATTTTGCTAATTTCTTTCACTCGTGGTGCTGGGGTTTGATCGCACAGTGCCTATTGACACACCCCTAATTGACTAATCGTGGAGTAAGCTAAATCGTTGTTTACTCAGTCACAACACAATTTGCTTTTATTCCAGCTCTTTGGCGCTTACCCAGCATTCGATCGGCAGGAATCGAACTCGAATGGAGATCTCTGCAGCATCGAGACGTTGTATGGCTTCAAATGCGGCTGCTACATCTGTACTGACCCGCTGCCGCCACTGACAATGTGGCCGATCTGTCCGCGGTGCCGCCATCCCTTACCCAGAGACTTCAAGGTAAGTTACACACGAAAACATTAGTGAGAAGTTTGATTCAAGAAAGAGCCCAGGGGAAGATTGAAGTACTACTTGGAACACACTCTTATCATCTATGCTTGAAATGAGAACAAACACAGTAATTCGAAAATTTTCACGGTGCGATGCATTTAATTTATCGATGACGATGGATCAATATACCAGGAAAACGCTCTGTGTACCGCGTTGATAAGCGAGCATTCGTATTGCATGCGATTTGATATGCGTTTGCAAGTCTCTGCTCTAGATGCCTTGGACCGGAAGCATCAAGATAGCACTGATATAATAACTGAAATGATTGGTCATAAATTTGCAAATATTTCCAGATTATAGAACAAAATATCCTTTTCATGACAAAAACTTTTGAAGATAGCAACAGATTCGTCTGAAAATTGGCAAAAATACCTAAAATGTTGGTCCCAATGACCATGCAAAGTTTTAACTTGATCGGTCAAACGGTTCTTGTTGAAATTTTAAAAACAAAAGATTTTGAATTTTGGTTCAATGGGAGGATTTTTCTGAAACTTTGTAAGATTGGGGACAATGTTGGTTGTAATGACCAATGACTTTGCAAAATTCCAAATTAATCCGACCAATCGAAAGATAATTTTAAAAAAAATTGAACCAATCACATCTTGTTTAAGGTAGGTATATTACATAGTATGTGTGCAAAATTTCAGATTGATTAGTTGTGCGGTTTGACCTGGGCAGTGCAGGCAAAAAACAAAAAAACAAACACATAGGTACTCAGAGAAAGTGCCATAAAAGTATAGTGGTGACGCTCGCTTAATTGACACCTATTTTAAAATAATCTTTAATGCTGATATTAATAATAATTTTTTTAAGATTTGACTGATTTTTTGAGACGTGACATGTGACTCAATTTATGCATCAAATCTATGTTTCACAGTTGAAGTCAAGGCAAATTAAAGCAGCTTTAAGCTGTGTTAACCAAATTACATACCTAGTTAAATAAAACAGGGCATTAAACACATTCATGTATGTAGTATTCAAAGATACAGTCTGTCCATCACAAGAGAACAAAATCCTGAGTAGAATTGCCCTGAGTTGCGATTCTACAACTATTTTCAATTCCTGGTGGAATAGCAACCTGCATAAAGCTTATGGCAAAATCTCATTGCTAACGAAATCGCGACCGCTTTGCACTCATAGAATCCCAACCCTGTTGTGATGTGTAGCTCATTCGTGCACTCCAAATGACTGGGTTCAATTACTGCAGCGACCTCCTTGACTGTAAAACAACATGTTTTGAAGTTAGAGCAAATAAATTATGAATAGCTTCTTAGCTACAGAAATTAAATAAATAAATATAAATATCCACCACTTTAGACATTCACAATTGTTCCGTAATCCTAGACTGACAACGTGAATTGTCGCCGATGCAAGAAAGCCTTCTCAGCTTATCGGTCATTGGCTGTTGGTCGACAGGCGTTCAATCGGATCCAGGACTTGGCTAAGATAGCCAACACCTTTCGCAACGAGGCCAACATCCCGAGCCTGTGTGAGCTGATCTCGATCATGCACAAAGCAGTCATCGAGTCGCCCGACATAATGCAGAACAATCTCGATCTGTTGCTGGCGCACATGGCGCAGTCTGGGTGTTACTACTGGACCAAAGACCCACAGCATTATGATTAACTTCATTTCTTACATAACATGGAGTAGATCACTCTTTTCATTGTTGTTTTTCTTTATTACTACTGGAGTGCAGAACTATAGCATTATGACAACTTAATTTCTTTCATGGAGTAGATCTTTCTTTTCTTAATTGTTGCTTATCTTTATTATTAATACATACCTACCTATTGAAAGGTTCAAACAATATGTGCTATAATTATGTAGCGTACTGAGTACTGACACTAAGTAATATTTATATTTGATTTGCTTTGCTTTTAAAATAATACCTATGCATTTTACTTATTTTATTTATTAAATCGTTCGACATCATCGATTGTTTTCGTTTTGGCCCACCCTGTTCAGTGTTGTCCAGTTTTCATTTTAACTTGATAGTACCTACCTATTTGTTGGTTCTTTATGTAACTTCTTACTATTATTGTCACAGTATTATTTAAGTTTAACAGAAGTGCCACCGGGTAAAACTTGGTACTTGCAGCATTATTTATTTACAGCTCAATTGCACAATTAGTGAAAGCACATTGATACATAAACATTTTGTTTGAATCTTAATGAATACCATTCAGAAACTTAGTTTATTTCTAGAATCTAGACCGTCATTCCAGTCTTTTAGGTAGTTACATATTTTATGATTTTAGTTCATGCCATATGCAATTCTAACAATTACACAACTAGGTAATTCACCTTTTATCACGATATAATCAAGTCAAAGTATATGTAACAGTTTGCTAATTTTGAATAGGTGTAATGTATGATCTATGATCACCACACTTTACAGGGATCGGAAACTGTCTGACTAGCTGGCCATGGGTTTGGTCACCTTGAACACAACAAGCATAGAACAAGCGGCTGTGATGTCGCTCACGTGACACATGTCTTTATCTCCCGCCAGAACAGAATTCAAATATTTGACAATGCGCTATCATCTTTAGCAGCGGCAAGTTTGAGAAGCTCTTTCAAACCTGGCAGCAATTGTGTGAATCAAATTTAAACACTCCAAAAGCGTACTTTTTTTAAATTTCGCGGGTCACCGGCCGGAAGTAAGACAGAGCAGGAAGTAAGAAAGAGCAAAACGGCGGCCCAAACCCTGGGCCGCCATCATTTAGCATTGGTCTTATGGGAGTGACGTCACAATACGCAGACGGTTTCCAATCCCTGTAAAGTGTGGTGATCGTAGGTATGATCAAATCAAAAATATGTCTTAACTTCTCAATAAACCACAGCCTTCTCAACAGTCACTTCCTTCTCTGGTAGCTGCCTGTCGATGGCCGATTAAAGCTATGATGTCATTGGTTTCTTGCACGGTTGGGAGCGCTACTCCCGGTGGTGGCAATAAAATGTACTACAAGATGACGTCATTGGCACTGCCTTCTTTAATGCGAATCAAGAGATTCGAATTCGACATTCGACTTTTACCGCCACACTGCCTCTTCGAATCTCTTGATTCGCAATAAAGAAGGCAGTGCAAATGACGTCATCTTGTAGTACATTTTATTGCCACCACCGGGGATAGTGCTCCCAACCATGCAAGAAACCGATGACATCATAGCTTTAATCGGCCGTCGACAGGCCAACGAACGAAGTGACTGTCGAGAAGGCTGTGCAATAAACTAATACTGAAATAAATAACTTGTGAATTTACAAAATGACTACATTCTTTCACACTTTGGTTAATTAATTGTAATTAGAGAAAAGAAACCCTAGAGAAAAGGTAGTAGGAGAAGTCCTGCAGTGCTATAAAACCCAATTAATTAACCATACTATGTAGCCACTTGTTGAGATCAACTTTGTTCTACACATGTCCATTGTCACATTATCGACATCGAAGTGACAGAGCAGAACCAGTTATTATTAGTAACATAAGCAGTTATTATTATTAGTATGTTACGTAGTGTGAATGGACCACTAGTCATTATCTTGCTATGTGACGTCACGAATAAAACAGATGACAGAAGGATGTGGGCCGTGACCATCAAGAAGGCTGTGACAGCACAGTAATCAATAGTAATCAAATAGCAAAGAAATTCAACTGTCTTTCAACCACACGTTTGATTGGTTACCTCTCCCACTATATGGACAGTGCTGCTCTAGCACTGGTAAAGTGAAGTAAAAATCGCTCTAGTAAAGTGAACTATTATGTTATATTGACTCCTCCCATCAACATTGGTCCATAGGTTGAGTTTGTCTTGTTTCTTTGAAGACATATTTCATGCTGACTGACTCGCCGTCGCCTTGGCTATTCCCACAAATAAGTGATAGGTGATGGAGCCACTTCTGGCAACATGGCTACTATCAGGTCCACATATTAATTTGTTTGTTATTATTACATTTCGTGTTTCCATAAAGCAGTGAAAAAACAAAAATCAAATTAAATTAATATTTAGCTATAAATGTACTTTTTTGGCCATAACAAACAACTATATCAAATATTTGTATTTATATTTATGCAAATGCGCCCTTGATAGCCGCCATTTACCTAGTACCACAAAATCCACCAGAGGTCAGTTGTGTTCCTTATTTTCTCGAATTCAAATGAGCGAGGGAACGAACGACGAGTGTACAGATGGCTGTGGAATTTAAGCACAATTTAATTTCATTGTTGTGAAAACAATGGAAATATTAGTGTACTACTTACTTACCTACTCTAACGCAGTTTGAAAGTTGTACCTTACTACCTACCTAGTTCTTTCTTGCTCATTTTTTTTATCAATTAATGTAATAGGTAAGTAGGTGTTGCAAAGTATTTGCTGACAATCTCAAACGTTCAAATATGTCAATCAAGTAGTAGGTACATAAGAAACAAAAAGTCTGTAATGGTTACTATTTGTGACAAGAATGAGAAAGAGTCGGTAATGCTTCGAGAGCAAGGTAACAAAGAGTATAAATGCAATGATCTTGAAAAAGCAGCTTTACTGTACAGCAGGAGCATTACGACTGCACCGTGGAAGGATAACAAAACTGCATTGTCACTCGGTTTTGCAAACAGGTGAGACAGTTTTTTTGGCAAGTAATTTTCAAATCAAAATCATTTTAACGTTTAAAAATGCACATAACTGCTGTTTGTGAGATAGAACTTTTAAATCTGATTTATCCTATAAGTTGGTTTGAAAGTCCCGTTTTGAATGTTGCTATTGTTTCTTGTACAGGTCAGCAGTTCACTTCTCTCGTGGCAACTACGAGGCATGTCTGAGCGACATCGAGCAAGCTCTCAAGGCCAACTACCCGATACAGTTGAGGCACAAGGCGCTCAAGAGACAGGCGGAGTGTTACCTTGCAATGAATGAGATGGAGAGAGCAAAGACCAGCTTCATGGTAAGCTGCACTTTGTTTTGCAAGTGCCTTCATTGACACATCTGTACTGCCATCATTGACACATCTGTACTGCCTTCATTGACACATCTGTACTGCCTTCATTGACACATCTGTACTGCCTTCATTGACACATCTGTACTGCCTTCATTGACACATCTGTACTGCCTTCATTGACACATCTGTACTGCCTTCATTGACACATCTGTACTGCCTTCATTGACACATCTGTACTGTTCTTCATTGACACATCTGTACTGTTCTTCATTGACACATCTGTACTGCCTTCATTGACACATCTGTACTGCCTTCATTGACACATCTGTACTGTTCTTCATTGACACATCTGTACTGCCTTCATTGACACATCTGTACTGCCTTCATTGACACATCTGTACTGCCTTCATTGACACATCTGTACTGTTCTTCATTGACACATCTGTACTGCCTTCATTGACACATCTGTACTGCCTTCATTGACACATCTGTACTGCCTTCATTGACACATCTGTACTGCCTTCATTGACACATCTGTACTGCCTTCATTGACACATCTGTACTGCCTTCATTGACACATCTGTACTGTTCTTCATTGACACATCTGTACTGCCTTCATTGACACATCTGTACTGCCTTCATTGACACATCTGTACTGCCTTCATTGACACATCTGTACTGCCTTCATTGACACATCTGTACTGTTCTTCATTGACACATCTGTACTGCCTTCATTGACACATCTGTACTGCCTTCATTGACACATCTGTACTGCCTTCATTGACACATCTGTACTGTTCTTCATTGACACATCTGTACTGTTCTTCATTGACACATCTGTACTGCCTTCATTGACACATCTGTACTGCCTTCATTGACACATCTGTACTGTTCTTCATTCTTCTCTTTAGGTACCTACCTAGTACCTACCTAGGTAAAAAGATTTTTCTGAACAAACAGAATTTTGACCACCAAAGTAAACGTCAGGACATTGGTGTTTTAACTTTTTTATAATAACATTTTAATTTTATTATGGTTAGGTATTTGAAATTATGGAATATTACACACAAAATTTTGTATTTTTTAAAAATCATAAAAATCCGAGTTGAAAGGTAATTTTCTAGAATGAGATTCTTACTAAACAATTGACATTGCTGTCTTTCATGGGCGCCTACAGGATTTCTGCCAGGTGGGGGCAGGTCAAGGAAAACAATATTTTACGGGTTTAAGGGGGGTGTGGGGGGCGTGCCCCCCACCCTGTCCCGCAGGGCGTTTTTTGGTTTTTGGACACTTTGAAATCAATTTTGAGACGTTTTGAGGTGTTTTTAGTTGAAATATTCAATATTTTTTAATTATTGCACTTTGAGGTGGTGGGGGACATGTTCAAAACTGCCCCGCAGGGCATTTTTTGGATTTTTTACACTGTGAAATCAATTTTTTTTAGTTCTTTTGGTTACAAAATGATACTATACGTTAAACCCCATACAATTTTTATGTTTTCCTGACATCCAGGGGGGGGCAAGCGCCCCCCCCTTGGCCCTCCCTGCGGGCGCCCATGCTGTCTTTACACTAGGTAATTGAAATACTTTCCCTTACTGCCGTCAAATGAAAATGTACTTGTATGTTTACAGGAAGCTATCGCTTGCTGCTTGAATGAGAATATGAAGAAGAGCATGGAGCAGGAGCTGACCGCTCTCAAGGCTCCCGAGCAGGTCTACAAGCCGAGGCTGAGAGTTCGTCCACCGCCTGAGAAGTACCTCGGAGACAACCTGATGATTCCAGGCGCCTCGGCTTGCATCGAGATCAAATACAACGAGAAGTACGGCAGACATCTTGTCGCCACTCAGGACATCCCACCAGGTGAATAATCAGTCTAGCTTGCACATAAACTCTTCCGTAAAAAGTTTAAACTGTTGGAAGTTCTCAAGTGTGAGCATTCAAGGTATTATTACTTTGTTTCCAAATGTTTTGCATGAGAAACCAATTACTCCTACTCCTATTTTGAAATGTTTTTCTTCTTTTAATTAGGTGCAGTCTTAATAGACGAGGAACCATTTGTGTCCATATTGTTGAGCTTGGATGACTACTGCTTCTACTGCTTGCGACTTCATGAAGCTATGATACCATGCAAGTGCTGTACCCTGGTGAGTCCAACGTATATCCATCTCACAACATTAATCTGATGAAGATGTCTCATTATTTTGTGTGCCTGAGAGAATCCAATATTTACGTCGCCTTGATAGTGGTTGACTATTTATTAGTAATTTAAATTCTGGAAACCAATCCAAAACATGCTAAAATTTAAAAATATTATTACAAAGTCACAACCTACCTACCTACATAGTAATTTACAATGCCTCTACATTTCTGCACATTTGTTTCTTTGGAAAATAATTGGAAACATTTATCAACCTTCACAAAGTGACTACATAATTTCTTTCAGGTGATGTTCTGCTCTGAATATTGTCGTAACATTGCTTGGGAAACGAGCCATGAATTCGAATGTCCTCTCCTGCCACATCTATTGTCGGAGGACATCGCAGTCTTTGCAACGCTCCGTATGTTTGCCATTGCGTTCATGAAACATAGGAGTTGGCGCAAATTCTACGACCACGCAAATAAACTTAACACCGAAAATGTATCGGAAATAAAGGGATGTGATTCACATGGACTCTACGATTCAAAAGATCTTCGTGCCGTTCATAATTTGGCAGCCTTGAACGGACATATTTTGCCGGAGTCTACAAAGTTGCTGTTTCGTAAACAATGCGATATCCTGTTGAACTATTTCAACACGATTTTGAATCTCTTCGAAGGACAGTGGGAGAGGGTGAAGGATTTTGCTCAGAGACAGCTCATGCATTACAGGAAGATTGTAGCGAATAACAGTTTCGACCTTGGAGATGGTATAGTGGACGAGCAGCGAAGTCGGCCCATCGGATGTACGATTCATCCGATATCAGCGCTTCTAAATCATTGATGTCTCCCGAACTGTGACAGCTTCAATGTCCGTGACAGGATGGTGGTAGTGACGGTTCAACCCATCGCTCAAGGAGAACAGGTAGGTAACTAAATATGATATGTAAAGCTACACGAATATAATATTATTTCTTTAATAACTTTATTTTCCAAACAATTCTAATTGCACTTAACTTTTTGAACAAATTGAAAATTTTGTGGTAGGTAAACCATAGTCGTATTGGTACCTACTAAATTACTAGGTACTAATATGTCGACGGCATGGGCATACCAAGGATCAAAATTATAATTTAGCATTTTAGTAGGTATGATATTTTCAATAAAGACTCAATCTTGATTTTTGGCACTTTCTTAGTTTGCTTTATTTTGTATTTGTAGACATACTACTTTTGTGTATTTGTGGACTTCTAGTTCATATAAGAAAACTAAATGTTGGCTTCTAGAATGTTTAAAAAAATTTCCTGTTTAAATTATAAAATCAGTAATTGCCTAAGTGGCTAATGAAAAACTATTTTATTCTTGCAGCTGTTCATACGCTACTCACACTTCTGTCCTACAAACGAGGTGGAGACCAGGAAATCTCTCGATGACGTTGAATCATGGCACTGCTTCAAGTGCGGCTGCGACGGCTGCACAAACCCACTTCCGGCTGGAGTTTGCTTGCCGCGATGTCCACATTGCCAGCGCGTCGTACTTCTTGGTCCTGATTTTGTGCAGGTCAGTCAGATCATATAGAAAGTTGAATGTACACATTTCATCTCACTTGTATTGCCAATCAACATAGTCAATCTGTTGGCCATTGAAAAGATAGATATAGAAACATTTTTGATGATTAACAGGATATTCAGGTTTGTTGCACATGCATACAATGCAACTGAGCTAAATTATTGCAATGATGTACCTTAACTTTCAAACATGTCATTTATATTGAAACATTGTTTGTCTACTTCCAAGTTTGAAGTTTGAAGAATCCCAAAAACTAATTTTATATCTGATTTACAAGGTGCATTCTTGAACAAAATCTTGGCAATTTCTGTCATTTTTAACATTTTTGCGTTTTTCTGGCGTAGCTGCCGATCACTACTTTTTACTAGAATTAGTAATAAAGTTTTGTCGATCTTGCAGGGCCCAGCTCATTGCACACATTGTGAGATGAAATTTGATGGTGTTCGCGTCATGGCCGCCGCCCGTCAAATTCTCCGGCAGCTCGGGAAACTCAGCAAGGCGCCTCACGAGCAGTCCGACATCTCCGAGATCATCAGACACATCTCCACGCTGCACAGGACGGTTGTGTTGGCACCGGACCTCAAGTACTTTGTTCAAGAGACATTGATGACACATGTCTCTCAGGTTAGTCTCCATACGGAAGATTGATACTTAACAATGTGTGGGACAAGTGATATTTTCAATTATTCCAGTTTTATTTAGAATTTAAGAATGTGTACCAAATATTAATACTGTGTGAAAATATGTTAAAGGAAAATAATTACCTACCTACTCGAGTGAAAAATTATATTTCAATCATACATTAATAAAATCGGAGGTAATTAGCGCCACTTCGTTTTTAAGCGTGTGTTCGTTATAGCAGACAATTTGATAGCAATTTGAACTGTAACGTGAATGTGATCTGTTTCGTTTACATACCAAGGAGTCATTTTGTGATAATTTTCTGTGCTTTAGTTTTAGTAGGTAACTGTTTCACAAAATGCAAAGTTTTACCAAGAGTAAGTATTAAAAAAAGGAATGTTATATGTACACTCGGCCAAACAAAACTTGAACGTTGACCAAATTTGAATG